>RQJG01035893.1:0-10540 GCA_009756435.1 Chionodraco myersi | reverse complement strand
ACATAAATAAAGCAGCGACTGTATTCGCCATGACATAGACAGTCTGTGGTTTGTACATGTTTAACTTTTGTCCAGTTTCTGAACAGATATGAGGAGCTGTGAGATCTGAGTGTGTGCTACCGGCTGATGTGTTGGGACCATACGTTGTGGGACCATGGTTGGGACATATTTCGCTGTCGGGTGTTGACCAATCACGAAGCGTCATTACTTGACTGGCAGCAAAAACAACCAATCACAGCAGTGCTTCTCTGGCTGGCTCTGTCCAATCACAAACAAGAAGTGTTCTCCCTAAAGGAATACCCTTTCCGTCCAATGTGAAATGCTGTGGCGTTTTGTGAAATGCTGTGGTGTTTTGTGAAATGCTGTGGCGTTTTGTGAAATGCTGTGGTGTTTTCTGTAATGCTGTAGTGTTTTGTGAAATGCTGTGGCGTTTTCTGAAATGCTGTGGTGTTTTCTGAAATGCTGTAGTGTTTTGTGAAATGCTGTGGTGTTTTGTGAAATGCTGTGGTGTCTTGCACTTCAAGGCCACCGTACATAGCAATATATGCTTTTGAAATGTAACATGTCTTTGAAAAATAATAGTATACAATTTATATTGTGTATCACCTTTAGCTTGAAAATAAATAGATGTGTTTTTTTAATCTATAAAATAAATAAATAGACAGACGGACACTTTATCAATCCCAAATTGGGAAATTATTTAACAGCAGCAGTGTTCAGGTATTACAATATTTAAAGTTGGAACAAAGTATAAACTACACATCACAAGTATAATGCACAGCAATCCATAAAATAAGTCCGATATGTTCATGAAAACTCCCCAGGAGACACCAACACTAACGTGGCCGAGTGGACTCCGGAGTTTGCTGCATGAGTTGCACTGTATGATCTGTGGTGTAGTGGGCTGTCACTCAAAAACTGAGTAGCCAATGGGGACACACTCCTGAAAGTCCCGCCCACCTGGGATGTTTGTCAAAATCTCAAACAAAAAATGAGGGAGCGCAAACGAGAAGAGCTGCAGCGAGAGCAAAAGTCTGATCATTGAGAAAGAAGAAACAAGAACTGCAAACAAAAACCTATGTTAAAACAAATAAAAAATACTTATAGTTTACATGATTACACAAATGATTTGTTTGCAACTTATAGTTTTATTTTTGAAATGTATTTTATTTTGCTTGACTTTGTTTCTTTTTCTTTTAAACTCATAGTTTTGCTTTATTCTGAGAAAGTGTTGCTTTATCTTTATGATACAAAACTAATCCCAAATGGGCTACTTAGTTGGTACGTGACCCCCACTTCATCACCCCTATCCATTCGCCTCTGCACCAGATAAGGCCCCTTCCAGTGGGGAGCCAGCTTACGGCGGCTCTCAGTGGGATCATTTAACCACACCAAATCCCCGACTTCATATGGGACGTGCCTCACTCTCTCATAGTACGACTTCTGTTTGCTGCTTGTCTGATCAAATGCTGCGTCCAAGCGTCTGAGAAGGGAACCAGCAAAGTCTTCCCGGGGACCCTGCACCAGATCATCCCGCTTTGAACCCAGTAAAACATCCACAGGAGTCCTGGCCTCCCTGCCATGCGTGAGAAAATACAGTGTGAAGCCTGTGCTGGAATGTACACTGGTATTGTACGCAAACGCGACCTGTGACAGAAAAGAGTCCCACTCCCCCTCACATGATAGAAGAGATTTCGCCAACTGATCGATAAGTGTCCTATTAAACCTCTCTACCATGCCATCAGACTTCGGATTGTAAGGCGTGGTGTGCGTCTTCTTCACACCTAACATGCCGCACAAATGCCTCACAACATCTGATTCGAACTGTCTGCCCATATCAGTGTGCAGAGTTTCCATTACCCCATGCTCCAAGATATAGTTCTGGAAGAGACACTCAGCGACCATGGGAGCTTTTTGATCGGGGATGGCATACAGATTTACACATTTTGTGAAATAGTCCTCAACAACCAACACATACCGGTTGCCTTTTGATGTGACCGGCAACTCCAGTATGTCAGCCGCCACACGCTGGAAAGGTCTAACTGCATGCAAAGTTCTCATGGGGGCATGGTGTTTAGGCACCGGGGACTTCCTTCTCTGACAGGCATAACATTGGTCACACCATGATCGAATGTCACTGTGCATGGAGGGCCAATAGCACACACTTCTTGCGCATGTCAAAACGCGTTCATACGCCAGGTGAGCAGTCAGTGGAGCACCATGCAAGTGTCCCAGGACCTCTGGAACTAAGACAGCTGGAACAACAACCTGAGTAGACTGCCCTGCCTCAGACAGCCAAACAACTCTACATACAAGTCCCTCCACAAAAGTCAGCAGGGGAAACTCATGCCAAAGTCTCTTCACACCCCGACTAGCATCTTTTAACCTCCATCTAGGGGGCCGTTGGCCATGCTCCAGCCAGGCCAAAACTTGTGAAGATTAGGATCTGGTCCACTGAAGACCCTGAGTCAGGAGAAGGAGGGCCTGAAATCGGTCCCTGGGCTTGGGCTGTGGCAGGAGTCCCCACAGCACACACATCACTAGGACCACTGTCCCCAGCGCCAGGGAGAATTGTACTCAAGAGAGCGGATGTGGCATCGAGACTGCCTGAATTCTCCAAAGCTTCAGGGGTGTCAGGCCTGCGTGAAAGGGCATCTGCATTTGTGTGTTTGGCCCCACTCTTGTGCACAATCACCCAGTCGTATGGGTCCAGCTCCAGAGCCCAACGGCTATGACGCCCCGTCCTGTCATTGTCAACCTGAAGTCGTCGCAGACCCAACAAAGGTTGGTGATCTGTGATAATTGTGAAGGGGAGAAGACCCAAGTAATGCCGGAAATTACGCACTGCCCACACTATCGCCCACAGCTCCCTGTCGTAGGTAGACCAACGCCATTCAGCTGCTGTGAGGGAGCGACTAGTGTAGATGTTACGCCCCTGATAAAAGGGAAGAATTTTTACAAGATTCAAAGTTAGGTTTCATTCTCCGGTACTTTACTCGAGACAGTCAACAAATGCAACACCTTTCAATAACACATACAACTTGGCTATTAACACTGTAGTTCAATCATGAAACTTCTTAATTATCACAATATCATTGATAAGATTATATAATTGACAACATATTACATATAACCAGTGTTGGGACTAACGCGTTACAAGTCTAGTTTCTCCACCTGGAGATATTCTCACTATTTCACTTTTGTCGAGCACAAAGAAAAGAAAGTTTCTGTTAAATGTAAGTTGTGTCTTGACGGGTCAAAGAGCCTATCTACTGCCCAAAACAGCAATTCAAATCTCTTAAAACATCTGCAAAAACAACATGCTGGGACGAAGCTAGTAACTAAGACCGGCACAGACCAAGACTCAGCCGACGCCACTCCACCTCCACCTACGTAAGCAACAGCGGCTGGATTTTAACCAAGGGACTGCTAGCCAGGGAAAAGTCGATAAAGCCATTGCACGGTATGTTGTAGAACACATGCAGACTATTGCTACAGTGGAGTCACCCGCTTTCAGGGAGCTAGTTAGCATGATACCATGTCCGGGCGGCACACGGCATATGGAACGGAAAACCTTTTCCAACTACCTGGAGAAAGAATATACAAAAATGGAAAGCCAGCTAATATTGATGCAATCCAGATTGCATATAATGCATGTCAAGTTGATCAACAGATTGTATTATTCTCCAATGCAATAACAGTACTGAAATGAAGGCTATCAGGGCATTAATGGGAGCCCTTTTTTAAGTAACTAAAAAGTTACTTTTCACAGTAACGCATTACTTTTTGGTGTAAGTAATCAGTAAAGTAACTGAGTTACTTTTGAAATGAAGTAACTAGTAATGGTAACTAGTTACTGGTTTTCAGTAACTAGCATAACACTGCATATAACAGTGTCCATACACAATACACAAGATGGCGGCAAATGCAACACCTTTCAATAGCACATACTTGGCTATTAACACTGTATTTCAATCATGAGACTCCTTAATTACCACAATATCATTGATAAGATAATATAATTGACAACATAGCAAAACCCTCACAGAATTATTTAACTAAAATATAAAGACAACATATTACATATAACTGTGTGCATACACAATACACAAGATGGCGGCAAATGCACGCTAGGCAGTGTTTGTTCATGTAACCATGTAGACGTTACTACACACATTCTCGGCTATCACACACATCAGTCCAAGCCATAGACTGTATATATAAATGGACGTAGTGTCCGTGACGTCACCCATAGGATTCTGCAGAGTTGCCGTGAAGCCCTTAGTAGGCGGAGTCGGCCACTAACGGCTCGACTGTGACGTCAGAGTCTAATCCCGCCTGCTCCAAATAAGGGCAAAGAGGCAGAGCCGAGGCGGGACCTGCTGCCTCAGAACTGGAAGTAAACAGAGCTAGCTCAGGCTAAGAAGCTAAGCTAACATGAAATACATGCATACCAAGTTACTGCTAACAGTGTAGTTCCCCTATATAAACGTTACATTCATAATCAAATGAGACAATCTGCAAGAGAATTAGCTATATTTTGTTATTCTTAATGCTTGTCATTCACGCGTTGAGAAAAGACAGACTCCACCGCCCGGACCTAACGGAGCCGCAGTGGGCTAGCTCCGGGACGCCGGCTGGAGCTAGCCCCCTGCGGCTCCGTTAGCTCCGGCGGCCACCAATGGGATAATTGGGTCCCCTATTAACATTTGCTCCCGTTTAGCATTATGGGCGTCATAGCCATAGACTATAAAAGTCTTACCCAAGGCTGAATCATAAACTAAAATGTATATGTATGCATAAAGGGTTACGTCCTTAGCTGGCTAATAAGTAACAAGCTAAGCTACCAAGCACACAAACACCTGCGAACGGGGTTAACATGTATAATATTATCATTTTAGACTTCTTGAAAGTTCTGTTAGTACATTCAAGCGCACAGCACGACATTTTAATTGTCTAGTATTTTTAACAATATTCCCTAAAAGGCACAATCACCACAAACACGGCTAAAGCTAAAGGGTCAAGTACAGTACTATGACGAACTAACGTTGTAGCCTCTATGGTTGTAGCCTAGCAGAGTGGACACGTTGCTGTTAGCTGACAGTGAGGCATGTGCGTGTCCATCAACGTGACCACGCCCTAATTTCGTGTTGATAGAAATCAACACGTAATGAAATAAGACCCCACGGTTTGATGATTGATAGGTGTGTGGGCTGTCTTTCATGTTGACACACAGAACAATGGGGGCTATCAACCCTTATCCACAATGTAAAGTAATTAACACAGCTTCTTCCCTCTTCTCTCTGTGAGGAGCAGCAGGTTCAGCTTTCAGAACAAAGTAACACAAAACTAAAATGGAATTCATTTGTTTAAATATGTCGTGTAGTAATAGATGTATTTATTTTTCTTCTCAAGAGAGTACCAGAATGTGTATTTTATGTTAGTATTTCAAAAAATCTCCTGGGGGAGAATCTCCCTGGGGTTTTCTTCGGAAGTTTTTCCTTGTACGATGTGAGGGTCTAAGGACAGAGGGTGTCGTATTGTCATACTGATATTCTGTACACACTGTGAAGCGCCCTTAGCAAAAAAATCTATAGAATACTATAGAAAAATCTATGGACGAATTCTATAGAAAATTTCTGTAGAATACTACAGGATTTTTGCGGACATACTATAGAAATTGCCTACGTGTTTTACTATAGATTCTGGGAAATAATCTATAGAATACTATAGTATAGAAAATATATACTGTGTAGATGGTTTTTTGTAGAAAATAATCTATAGACTCCTATAGAAAACCCCATGGATGCTTTCTATAGAACTGTTCTGTAGAATACTATAGAATTTGTGACCTATATTCTATAGAATCTGTGGACATTTCTATAGAACTTCTTTGAAGAATACTATAGAATGTTTGCAGATATTCTATAGAATTTATCTATGGATTGTACTATAGATTCTGCAAAATAATCTATAGAAAAATCTATTGATGTTTCTGTAGAATATACTGCAGGATATTGGCAAATATTCTATATAATTCACCTATGATTTTTACTATAGATTCCACCAAATAATTTATAGAATCCTATAGAAAATTGCTATTGTTTTCTATAAAATTGTTCTGCAGAACTTATAACATTAATTTACGGGAATTGTCCTTAAAGGTTTTACATAATTGTACAGATGTATCTGCTCTTTTTACAGTCAATAACCTTTAATAAAAGTACAGCACTAAAAAAAAACGTAAAAAAACGGTCAAATGACTGGCAGCAGGCTGCCAAACAAAAACCATAAAATTAAAGTAAAAATACTTTAACTGAAATAAAGTTAGCAATTAGTATACAGAAATTGTCCTTAAAGATTTTAGAGGAAACCTTCCTCTCTTTTCAAAATCCATTGTCTTAAAATGTTACATTAAAATACCTTAAATAAAGTTCTGATGAGAAAAACAGTTTTTTACATTTTCTTTTATTAGATTTGTATGATCAAACACTAAAATAAATACAGAAACTAAAGTTCTACAGGGAGAATACTGTTATTTTACAGCTTTCTAACATTTTCCAATCAAACAGGTTCAACAAAATGACATCACAAAATGTTCTGCAGGAAACAATTACTCTGAAAACTTAAAATTAGGGCTGTCAAACGATTACAATTTTTAATCAGATTAATCACAGCTTAAAAATTAATTAATCATGATTAATCACCATTCGAACTATGTCAAAAATATGCCATTTATTTATGTATATTGTTGTGGGAATGGAAAGATAAATGAAAGCAGGCGGATATATCCATTTAACATACAGTATGTATGTTTATTATAACATTGTTCTGTGTGTCAAAATGAAAGACAACCCACACACCTATCAATCATCAAACCGTGGGGTCTTAATTCATTCCGTGTTGATTTCTATCAACGGGGGAGTACTTCAGGAAAGTCGACAGAGGGGGGGGGCTAGTGGAGTACTTCGTGACCACAGAGTGTGAACGTTGTGATCAGCTGTTTTAGCACAGTTCTCCAGTGAAGGGGAGAGTCTCCCTCCGCAGCCGGTTGGCGTAGTTTTGGCACAGTTCCGTTGTACAGACCGACGTTAACAGCAGCCCTGTCTGTGCACACGGAGACCGACTCTGTCCGGTGATCTAACCGCCTTCTGGAAAAGCTTCACAAGTACGTCGGTACGCAAATGCGTTTTGTGACACAAGTGACGGTACGCATTTCAGATTACGCACATAACCTGCGTAGCAGTTATGTGCACCCCTGTACCAGAGCCATATTATTACTATTATATGGCTCTGCCCTGTACTACAGCAAGAGTATTCTCCGTCGGGACTTCCTGCAACAACACCACGCCGTTATCAAAGATGTTCTATTGAGAAGACGATCACTACGTGACAAAAGTTTTCAAAACCGTGGCTACTGAAATCACTCTTACTAACTGCTGTCTGTGCAATTTACTCCGCGCGAGTTGGCAGACTTTATTTTGCTTACTTTAACATCATTTTTCATGGTGGGGCTAAGCCATTTCTTGGTATGGGTGTAGCCTACCCCAGCCATACCCTGGCGCTGCCACTAATGGCACGTATGGGGCGGGCCATTCTGCACATGCGTTAAATGCGTTAAATATTTTAACGCAATTAATTAAAAAAATTAATTACCGCCGTTAACGCGATAATTTTGACAGCACTAATAAAAATATTTGTAGAATTATAGTACAACTAATGAATACAGCATTTCATCATACTTATAAACAGTAGAAACAAAAAGTAAGTTGAATTTTTAAAGATTACTTTGAAACATTCTCAACTGAAAATAACAGAAATTGCAAAATGGCGACATCTGTTCACATTGTCAATTTGAAGGAGCAGTGTGCAGGATTTAGTACGTCTAACAATGGTAGGTTCCAACCAATGGATAACTTGTTCACTCACCCTCCTATCCCAAGTTTGTAGGATAATGTATATTGGCTGCAAAAAACTTGAGGCCCAATCATGTTTCCTCTGTCCATTCTGTGCTACTGTAGACGTGGCAGTGCAACCTAGAGGACAAACAGATCAGAATCAGAAACGGGTTTATTGCCAGGTATGTTCACACGTATGAGGAGGTGTCGTACATACAAATAAAAAAATGTAAAAACTCCACAGATAGCGAACTATATTAAGAAATAGAATGCAATAAATTATAGAATATAAAATATGTGCAGTAAGCAATATTTAAACATTGCATTATTTACCATCCTGTGATCTCCATGGAGAGTCTGCGTTGTGGCTGAGGTAAAGTGTCAGTGGGGGGGGCGGGCCTTGTTGAGGTGGCGAGAGGTTCTGGTCCTGATGGAGAGAGGTTTTGGTCCTGATGGAGAGAGGTTCTGGTCCTGACGGAGAGAGGTTCTGGTCGTTCTGGTCCTGACGGAGAGAGTTTCTGGTCCTGATGGATTGTGTTGAAGGCAGAGCTGAAGTCCACACACAGGATCCTGGCGTAGGTTCCTGCTGTGTCCAGGTGCTGGAGGAGGAAGTGAAGTGATAACTATTAGTAAACCATAATGATGGATGTTATTATCAGGGCATTAATTATTTTATAAGTTTAGAAGGGGGGAACATAGTCTAACAACAGTTAACTTTTGTTAATTTTACCTCGAGCCAAACTTGTGAGACTTGTTTCTGAAATCCCTTTCTCTTAAAGTGAATAAATAAAAAATAAAACAATGGAGGTGACCCTAAAACTAACCACTGGATTGCTTGTCTAACATGACCTAGTCCATAAGTAGGGTTGGGTACCGAGAACCGGTTCCGGTTCGGAACCGGTTCTAACATTTTGATTCCAACGGCATCATTTAGAAATGTGAATTTCGGTTCCGCTTTTCGATGCCTGAGGAAATGTTTCTCGCTGCTCTCCGTAGCCTACTGCATGACTGCAGCGGGGCGGGAAATGTAGCGTTGTACCTACACTTCCTACAGTGTAACATGAGACCAGGGCCGGCCCGTTGCACTGGCGTTATAGATGTTCACCTAGGGCTCCAGATCTGTGGAGGCGCTGCGCTGGCAGCTCTGGGAGGAAAACAATTAGTTTTGACCGTTGGTGCTCATCCTAATTTTCGGCCTTGATGTAACAACATTCATAATTAAGTAAATGTAACACCCTTTTCATCCCGGTTACAATTTTCATTTCCCCTGTACGATGAGCGCTGTAAGTGATGAAAATGGGGGATGTTGGCTTATCTGGCAACCGCAGCTCACAGCCAAAGTGCGAGTGAGCGAGGGAGAAAGGGAGGGCGCTGTTGTTATTAGCATCTGGTGCTAGCTGCTCTAACGGAAGAAGAAGATGTTTCTCCAATGATGTGGAGGGAGAGTCCACTCCAGTCAGACTGAGGCTGATAACTACAGCTCAGTGAGGTAAAGGACTCTCAGTGTTTAGATAGTTCACTTTAGTCTAAGTTATCTCAGTGGGTCTCAAACGTTTTCTCACAATTTACGTAAACACATATTTCCAAGGCTCTCCTTGGTTTGGAATCATTCCAATGTATACTATAGGACAGTAAACCAGAAATATCGTTTTAAACTGGAGAGATACAAAAAATATGCATAAATAAAATAGTAAAATAAGATATGAATGAACAACAAAAATAAAATACGTTACATGTATTTGTTATTGGCTATGGTAGGTTACTGGTTATGCTCACATACTTATTTAATTATTAAAATGTAAACCGATCTTTTTCATATGGGTGTTTGGAGTTGTACCCCCTAGATCTAGTCTCTAGTAATTCTGCTTAAAGTGCACCAGATTGAAGCATTTTACTTCAAAATGTTCAAACCTTTCTTCCCTGTATGCCTGAGAAGGCAGATGCTTGTTTTTCTCAAAAAGAACTGTTCTTTAAAAGTTGGACTGTTGCACTGTTGTAGCTTCAGTGGTTCTCAGGTTACAGTTACATAGCAGTGAATATAAACAGACTGATTAATGTGAATATTACTGTAAACTAACCTGTGTAAAAGTTTCTCGAATAAATGTAATTTTTTTTGGTGGAAGAAGCATGTATCATTTTTTTTACCCTGCCCCTCAAAGAACCGGAATCGAGAACCGTTAAGAACCGGAATCGAAAAGTAGAATCGGAATCGGAATCGTGGAAATTCAAACGATACCCAACCCTATCCATAAGTGAGGTAAGGGTGGGAACAATCAAACACACCCTCCCAGGCACTACGTGTTAGCGAAGTACAACTGGGATTTCGAAGAGGAAGATATGCTTGCTCAATTCTTAATAAAGAAAAACCAACAAATTGAGCACTTGGGTTTTCATTAGCAGCGCCTAGCTACAGCTGCGGAGCTTTGGTCAATACCACCAACTGTCTATTTCCTTAAAATGGTACATATCGATGAATCTATATTTTCATCTTCAGGTGATTAAATCTGCATAATTTCCCTGTACAATAAGATTCGAGCATTTTGTAATCCAGTGAGGAAATTCAAGACCAGTAAATATTGATTGATTAAACAACACTAAATAAAATGTTAGTGCTTTCTTCAAACTCAGACTCTCTGCTGCGG
>RQJG01035862.1:0-10518 GCA_009756435.1 Chionodraco myersi | reverse complement strand
ACAGCTGAGAGCAGACCAGGGGACACTAAAGAGTGACGCACACAGCTGAGAACAGACCAGGGGACACTAAAGAGTGACGCACACAGCTGAGAACAGACCAGGGGACACTAAAGAGTGACGCACACAGCTGAGAACAGACCAGGGACACTAAAGAGTGACGCACAACTGAGAACAGACCAGGGGACACTAAAGAGTGACGCACACAGCTGAGAACGACCAGGGACACTAAAGAGTGACGCACACAGCTGAGAACAGACCAGGGGACACTAAAGAGTGACGCACACAGCTGAGAACAGATCCTCCTCACTGACAGCATCAACGTCTCTGTCTGCAACGTGTCCAACACTTCATACGTTTACTCAACTAAGAGAACTTCCATGTTGAGCTACCTGATACTTGTAGGTACAGCTTATTGGTTCCCTTTGTTCTTTGGCCGACAGAAGATTGAAGTATTCTCCAACACCCGAGGAATGATAATCGTCCACCGACACTTTCTGCACCAATAAGCGATCTGTTGTAAGAAGATTAGAAACGTGCAGAGAATAAAGTGAATGTGGTGGAAGACGTTGATGTGGCTGGGTCGTCCTTTAATTCACGAATACACAAAACCACAAGACAAGACGACCTGGAGATTCTGCACGTTTAATTTCCACTGGACTCAATGAACCCCTCGACCTTCTTCTCATCATTTAGTTAAGTGCTCATCGTTGTGCTTTTTGAGTCCCAGTTGAGTCCCTTGTGTTGAAGAGGGGACACATGTTGATGTAGAAGAGACATGAAGGAGAGGGGACACATGTTGATGTAGAAGAGACATGAAGAAGAGGGGACACATGTTGATGTAGAAGAGACATGAAGAAGAGGGGACACATGTTGATGTAGAAGAGACATGAAGAAGAGGGGACACATGTTGATGTAAGAAGAGACATGAAGAAGAGGGGACACATGTTGATGTAGAAGAGACATGAAGAAGAGGGGACACATGTTGATGTAGAAGAGACATGAAGAAGAGGGGACACGTGTTGATGGAATGTGGAACGCTTTGAGATGGAATGTGGAATGTGTCGGCAGACCAAAGCCCATTCCGGAAGGTTGGGCTCTGACGTCATACTGAACCTGAAGGTGTCATATCTCAGTGGCTGCAAGAGAGCACGCTCCCAGGTTAAATACACAACTTATCAGCAGTTCGTGCAGCACGATAACGAGCCAGGTTTCATCCCCGCCACATCGAGTTCACTTTGTCAGTTAGACGCAGCTATTTCTTCACGGTAATAAGATGGACAGAGAAAGATCAGTTTACAACATGCCGTACAATGACTCTCCACGGCACCGACACAAGTGTCCTCCTGAGGACAGTTATGTCGAGGAGGAGATCGAGGAGGGGATCGAGGAGGGGATCGAGGAGGAGGGGCAGGAGTTTGCAAACGAGGTGGAGGAGGAAGCTGAGGAGGACCAAGAGTTTGTGTACTCGGCAGAGGAAGACTTCGGACATTCATTGGACCTTCGTGATGAGGAAGAGTACGAAATTAAAGAAATGTCTGACCCGGATGAGACCGAGTCAGAAATGGAAGAGATGTCGGAATTTGCAGCAGAGCCAGAATCTGAACACGGAGACGTGTTGGACTGGAATGACGAAGAACAGTCCGAAATCCACGAGAGTGCGACCTTTGATAACAACAGCAGAGAAAACTACGGCGACACTCCCTTCGATGAGGTAAGTATTCCATTCGGTGGCACGCATGTCTACACTTACACTAAAAGCTCAAACTCAACGCTTTAGTTTCTTTACTAACGTTTTAAATATCAAAATAGTGAAGGATCTTTAATGCAATTGCTCACACACTTGTTCACACACTTTGATGCAGAGTTAGCTCCACTTCTGCGTTCTTAACTCTGCACATAGGACACGACATAATGATAGATGTATGTTCCACAGACAGAGGACTCTGACCGGTCTGAGCGATGGGAGACGTCCTGTCGCCTTCAGGAAGCCCTGGATGAGGAGAGGAAAGCCAGAGCTGCTCTGGAAGAGGCCTTGATGGAGGAGAAAAGAACTACAGCCCAGCAGAAAGCAGCCCTGGAGGACGAGCACGAAGAACAGCACACTCTTGCAAAGGCTCTGAAGTTTCGGCGAAATGAGAATAATTCCCTTTGCGATAGAATAAAGCTCATGGACGCTGCTCTGAAGCAGAAGGAACGCGACAACACAAAGCTGAAACACAGAATCACTACAATGACTTCTGAGCGTGAAGAACACAAGGAGGTGATCGAGAAGCTCCAGAGAGCTCAGCATGCGTCCTCCAGCCGGCACCAGAGAGAGGTCTCGGAGCTGCTCGTGTTGAACGCTGCCTCAGTGACGGCGATGAGGGACCGTCTCGCTGAGCTGCAGGAGGACAGTCTGAAGAAAGACGGGCGCATCGAGTCCCTGCACTCAGACGTCCTGAAGCTCCAAAGCCACATTGCATCCAAGGTCAGCGTGGTTACCTCCCTACAGGAGAGAGTGAGCAAGTGTGCTTCAGAGCTCAAAGCGGAGCAAACAAAAAGCAGCTCAGTGCAGAGGGACTACGAGGCGGCCGTCTCTCAGCAGAAGAAGGAAGCAGCAGAACTGGCCCATCTGACTCGGGGGAACCAACACCTCGCCCGTGAGAACAGGAGACTGCAACGTGAAGAGAAGACGCTTCAGGGCGACAGAGGAGCCTGCAGCAGACTGGAGGAGGCCATGAAGACGGAGGAGGCTCGATTCTCCAGAGCCTCAAAGAAGATCCAGAGCCAAGAGAAGGCGCTGTGTGAGCTGACCCTGGCTTTGGAGAAGAGCCTGGCGGCCGAGAAACTCCTCAAGTCGTCTCTAAAGAGAGAGAAGAAGCGATTTGAGGAGATGGTTGGAAAGCAGGCGTCAGCTGAACCTCATTCAGTCCTCGCTCAACAGCCGGGAGAAGCGTCTGCGTACGACACACTACGGAGGGAGAGCGCTGACGTCATGGCCCAGCTCCGTGTCCTGGAGAGAGAGCATGACGGAGAAAGATCTGACCTCCTCTCTCTCTCCGCGGGCCGCGAAGAGATGCTGTCAAGGATCTCTGACGATCAGTTCACCATCACTAATCTGCAGCGCCTCGTGACCGAGCTCAAAGCAACGGGGTCAAAGGTCAAGGCGAGACAGGCCGACCTGGAAGAAGCCCTCGAACGGGAAAAGACCAGGAACTCTGAGCTGCGGCGTACCGTCGATCGGATCTCCTCCGGTTTGCACGAAGAGAGGAGGCGGAGTGAGAAGCGCCGCGTGGAGCTCCAAGAGGCGTTGAAGAAGCAGGTCTCGGCTCTGGAGGAAAACCACACCTTGAGCTCGTCCCTGCAGAAGGCCCAGGACGGCGTCCTCGGGCTTCAGGGACGGGAGCGTTCCCTGGACGAGAGCAACAAGGCGCTGCACCGCCTCCAGCAGGAGTTCACCGACCTGGGGAGGAGGCACTGCGACATCAACGCCGAGTACCGCGAGCTGCTCAGGACGCACACCGCCCTGCGAGTCAGACACGAGAGGCTCAGCTCCGCGCGAGGAAGCCCAGACTCCAGTCCGTATCTCGTCCACTAGAACGTTATCCTCCAAGCACGTGTTGAGTGCTCCCCGACGCTAATATGTTTGTTTGTTATCATTTTGACTGTTTTCTTTTTTTAAATGTATTATCTTTTTTATTATGACACAAGATCTGTCGCACGTCCGTCCGCTATCGCTTTCCCCCATGTGCTTTCCATTCGTCCACGCGGTAAGGGTCTGAGGACAGAGGGTGTCTTTTTATATTCGGTAGGGACAGTACAGTCCCCCGAGGTACATGCAAAACGTGTGATATTGGGTACAAATAAACGTTGATTGATTGAGAACGCACGGGGGCTGGGCGAACTGCACTTTGATGGGAAGACGCTTCAGGGCGACAGAGGAGCTAGCAGCAGACTGGAGGAGGCCGTTAAGACGGAGGAGAAGGATCTGGCTTTAGAAGAGAGACTGACAGTCGAGAAACAAAAGGTCGTCTCTCAAAAGTGAGAAGAAGCGATCACAAATCGTCCGTTGTCAAAGTCCCAGGAAATGTGAAGTGTAGCCAACACATGGTCCTTCGTGGTGATATTACTAAACCCACAGTATTGTTGTTATCGCAGTGTTATAGTTGTCTCTTTGAAGGACACTGATTTGAATTATTCTTTTTTTATGCTGTGTTATGTGTTGTCTTTTATCTGGACCCTGAGTCTGTAATAACGGTTTTTATTTTTTTATTGATTATATGTTTTATTTTCACGTTTGTCAATGTTCTTTAATTAATAAATGATGAGTCATCAACCTTTAAAATATCAAGAGCTTGTGATGGATGTTTTTCTGAAAGTGGCATAGTGCATCAACATTCCCCCCAGTGTTAAAATGGATGTAATTGTGCACCAGAAGACATTTTAATACAAATATCGGTTGAATTCAGCCTTCAGTTTATTTTTGGTGTCTATCTACGCCTGGATCCTGAGTCCTGGATCCTCTATCCTGAGTCCTGCATCCTGAGTCCTGGATCCTCTATCCTGAGTCCTGGACCCTCTATCCTGAGTCCTGGCTGATTCTGTTGCTGCGGTCCTGAGTCCTGGACCCTCTATCCTGAGTCCTGGACCCTCTATCCTGAGTCCTGGATCCTCTATCCTGGATCCTGCGTCCTGCATCCTGAGTCCTGATCCTCTATCCTGGATCCTGCGTCCTGAGTCCTGCATCCTGAGTCCTGATCTGAGTCCTGGACTTCGGGTCGTGGCTGAACCTGTCTCTGCGGTCCTGCCTTGGGTCTCGTCTTGCTGCTTCCCTGATGGCTCCCACAGGATTGTAGCTGACATCCTCGTGGATTCATCTTCTTATTACAGACATGCATTTCCTAACATTCGGTCTATATGCTGTAAAATGTATTATCTCTTCAATTTACACACGGCATCTATTGCTCGTCTGTCCGTCCTGGAGAGGATCCCTCCTCTGCTGCTCTCCCTGAGGTTTCTCCCATGTTCCCTTTAAACTGTGGGTTTTCTCTGGAAGTGTTTCCTTGTACGATGTGAGGGTCTAAGGACAGAGGATCTAAGGACAGGGGGTCTAAGGACAGAGGGTGTAAGGACAGAGGGTCTAAGACAGAGGGGTAAAGGACAGAGGGTCTAAGGACAGAGGGTTGTAAGGAGGGTCTAAAGGACAAGAGGTCTCGACAGAGGGTCTACGGACAGAGGGGTAAGGACAGAGTCTAAGGATAGAGGTCTAAGGACAGAGGGGTCTGAGGCAAGAGGTCTGAGGGCAGAGGTCTGAGGACAGAGGGTCTGAGGACAGAGGGTCTAAGGACAGAGGGTCTGAGGACAGAGGGTCTCAGGACAGAGGACAGATCTGAGGACAGAGGGTCTGAGGACAGAGGGTGTCGTATTGTCATACTGATATTCTGTACAAACTGTGAAGTCCACTGAGACAAATGTAACATGTGATATTGGGCTATAAATAAACATTGACTGACTGACTGATTGATCCAGTGAGCAAATCTCTACATCTACATTTCCGAGGACAATATGTGTGTACATGTTTTGCTTTAAAGGTCACCTGCCCTAGTGTTTCTAGGCAACAGCAAAGGTCTCAGATATATAAAAAACATGTCTTTGAAGTGTTTTGCTCAAAACACCAAACAGACCATTCTAGCCACGCCTCATGTCCCTCTATTTCACTTCCTGTTTCAAAAGTGCTGATTTGGGGATAAAGCTTTAAAGAGGAGGGGTCTGAGCTCATGCGGGACCCGGCAGCTACCGTCTAAACTAAATGCTGCCGTGATGAAACGCCATATCATGGATTATCAAGGATCTGAAACAGTCTGGAGCTCAAAGGCTTTCTCTCTTGCCGGTTACACCACAAGGTGAGTTCCTTTCTACTTCCTGCTTCTTCACACACATGCTCTCCAGTGCAGGTTAGCTCTGAGTGCTAGCGATGCTAATGTAAACACCGACCATATTACGTCCAAAACAGTCGGGCATTGTTTCTGATAGCAACGTTTCTGATTGGGCCGTGGGTCCACATTTAAGATATTACGTCGTATCGGACGCCAATCTGGATCAGCTCCGTTGTTCCCCGTTTTTAGAGATTTGGGTACGGAGGAAAAGAGAGAGGGCTTTATTTCCTGACGCTGCGTGAGTTCCCCGACACACCGGGGACACATGGTGATGGAGAGAAGACATCAGAAAGTGCATGATAGGTCCCCTTTAAAATAACTGCCATGTTTGGAAAAAAATAAAATAAATTTTTTTTTTATAAGAAGATATTTAGGAGAGAGAATGTGTCCTCTGCTTTGTGTTGAAATAACAGATGCATGACATTAAAAACACAACTCAGTGGAAACCATGTCCCCACGTGGCTTAACCTCTCCTCTCACTGATTTCACATCAAGCTGGGTGGATTGTTTTGGCCAACAGTAACCTGTGATCTGTATAATAAACTCCCGGATAACCCCGAGTTTCCACCGGGTCCTGAGAGAGAAGAAGAAGACGAAGCCGACTCCGAGCTGTCCGACTTCAGGCGAGCTTTTTGAGACCTCCCCCGGCTGCGATCGGCTATTCTCGTCTACTTTCGAGGCGAGCCGCAACGCGTCTCAAACAAGCCTTTAATCTTGTATACATGTGTTTATTTGATCAACTTGGAAAATACGATGCATTTATACAAAACTAAAAGCACAACACACGCTCTTAAATTATTGGTTTCTTTATTATTAGGTCCACCATTTTGTACACAACAGGAAAGCATGGATTTGATCAACAATATATAGACATATTTAAAGTGGGGAAGAGCTCATCGTCATCTCGTTATACATCCAAGGACCTGAGGAGAGAGGAGAAGGAGACATGTTCAGATGAGAGGATGTCAAAAGCAAAATCATTCATGAGCTGCTGCACATTTTAACAGACATTAACTTCCTAAATTCAGAATCAAGTTTATCACCAGGTACACACAGCGGGATTAGCTCTGGTGTATTGTGGTGCAAACATAAACGACTTCAGACCATAAGTTGCAAAAAGAGGTCAAACATTTAAATACAAAATAACCTAATTACCGAAATACCGGTTACTGGCGGTTAGTACGGCATACATATAAAATCAGATCCGGTTTTCGATACTCATTTTTTTTTTTAAATATAAAGTGAGGCGTAATATCCTTAAACTCGCGCCCAAAACCGTCGAAATTACGATGTCAATTTCATCGAAACTCCGTCACTGGAGTGTGGGCCGCGACTCCATGTGCTTGCTCTTGGATTTAAGATACTTCTAAATGTTTCTCTGGTCAGGTGTCGTCTCTGAAGAGAAACGAAGTAATCTGATTACAGTTACTTTCGTAAACCTGAAGTGAATACATTTTGGAATACTTATTGGAGTTATTGGAGGAAAAGTTTCCTCACAAAATGTAATATTCATAACCGGCAGAACTGTGTGCACACTGCACGGCGCTGCAGCATGTATGAGAGAGAGAGAGAGATGCAGCGTGTCTGTGAGTGAGAGAGATGCAGCATGTCTGTGAGGCCCCGCCCCCGCACGCAGTGAGAGAGAGATGCAGCGTGTCTGTGAGCGAGAGAGATGCAGCTTGTCTGTGAGCGAGAGAGATGCAGCGTGTCGGTGAGCGAGAGAGATGCAGCGTGTCTGTGAGCGAGAGAGAATGCAGCGTGTCTGTGAGCGAGAAGAGAGCCATGTCTGTAGCGAGAGAATCGCGTGTCTTGAGCGAGAGAAGCCGTTCTTGAGCGAGAGAGTGCAGCGTGTCTGTGAGCGAGAGAGATGCAGCGTGTCTGTGAGCGAGAGAGAGATGCAGCGTGTCTGTGAGCGAGAGAGAGATGCAGCGTGTCTGTGAGCGAGAGAGAGGTGCAGCGTGTCTGTGAGGCCCCGCCCCCGCACGCAGTGAGAGAGAGAGAGATCTCTTTTAAAATATATTGAAAGTTAGAAACGGAGATGGTTAGATAAAATGTGCAAGATAACGTTTATGTAGCATTTATTTATTGTCGAAATAATGACATTTATAACGGGATGAAATCAAAGTGAATGGCCTGCTGCTGCTGAATGCATGGGGCAAGTGACTGGAAACAGTTATTACAGTTATTACATCGTTTCAGATAATAAATAATAATGATGATTCATTCTATTTAGGGGCGCCTTTCAAAGCACCCAAGGACACCTTACAATGCATAACATATTCTAAGGAAAGATTTTAAGACGGTACAAAGAATGCAGTCCGGGTGATGTGTTTTATGTGGGGTGCAGATGAGAGAGCTGTCCAGAATGACACCAAGATGTCGTGTTTGAGTTCTTAATAAGCCATGAAAACAGTAACATACGTGTCTCCTGTTCACCAAAACATATCTGTTATGGAAAAAGAAAGTATTCCAAAAGTAATCTGCCACAGCTATCAGCGTGATTGTTGTTAGCTTCTGATGCGCAGAAGTAAAATCTGGCCCACCCTATTTTTTACAGGCCCACCCTCAAGTACATTTCTGCCTAGCTACTGGTATAGAGGGCCACACACAGAAACATATACAACGGGCTGGGCCCCTCAGTAGAGGTTCATTGCCTCACAAGTGAAGTTATAAGTTATCAAAACCAATGAAATGTAGGTAACTGATGCTCGTGAGTGTTGGCAGCTCATCCCTTAAAGCAGAAGCTTCAGATGGATTCAAATAAGGAGGAATAGGAACGGTGTATAAGTCATTGCACTTTTTCTTATCAACTAAGATTTGTTAGAAAATGTTTCCAGCTTTATTAGAAAAGTCATTAACACCTGAATACTACCGTGTAATATGTACATATATATTTAAGAAGTACAATATAAGCCGAGCACACGTTTTATTTGTGGGCCGTATTCCATTCTACTTTTATTACTTGCTGAGGTTTGGAGACCCCTGATGTAGAAACACATGTTGTATTGAGAGCATCGTCACCTGGAGGGTCTACAACTTGTCCATGCCGAGCTGTTCTGGAGTCGAGATGCCGAGCTCTGACAGCGTGGGCTGCAGCTCCTGGATCAGGTACGGGTAGATCTCTTTGTGGGGGCCGGCTTTGTCCTGAAGGACAGAGGGAATACCAAATGAAGGCAACACATATGGACTGAAAAGCTTGAGACTGAAGGATTGGTTTTTTAATAATCTGCATATAACACTAACTTGACTGTATTTCCCTGAGCAATATTTAACCTGACATTCTGTTTCATTGATGGGTCGAAGTGTGGGAAATGGACTGTCCTATCAGAATCCCTCTGCTCGTCCCACAGAGGGGACATTTGCAACGTACAGCAGGAAAGAGCCACAGACCGCTTACTGTTACCGATGTTAAGACAAAAGTACTAAGTTATGATATAATAGAACAAATAAAATAAAAAATACTTTCCAAAATACAAAGGTATATATTACACAGTTATTAATGGCTTATGTATATCATGTAACTTATATATAGCACATAGTATGATGGTATTTAACTGCAGCAAGTTACACAATTTACAAGATACAAAAAAAACACCTTGTAACGGTTCTAAGGATTCAGCAGCCAGGTATAAATTACAGTTATTAACAGCATATGTATATATATTGCACATATAGCACATAGTTGATTGGTATTTAGATGTGGTCTGTGTCGTGGTGTGTGTAGAGGAGGGGGGGGGCTTCTAGGCCTTGCCGCACTTGTTGTATAGTCTGACCGCTGCAGGAAGGAAGGACCTGCGGTATCTCTCCGTGTGACAGGTGGGGTGCAGCACAGTGAGGACAGGGTGTCCTGGAGGGCGTGGGACATATTGTCCAGCAGGGAGGACAGCTATCGGGTCTCTTTGACCCCTCGCTCGAGACACACAGACTGGGATCTTTTTCTGAATGTGCTTCGAGTCGTCCGAGGAACACGAATAGCATCCTCCGTCTCATCCTAAGGACGTCTCCCGGTGTCCGTGAAGTGTCCTTTCTCCTTCAGTACTTCCCTTAACCCCAAAGTGATCTCACCTTAACGGCCTCCAGGATACGGATGGCGCTGGCCAAGTCGTTCAGTCTCCGGCACGCTCTGAGCGCCGAGTCCACGATCTTAGCCTCGGGCACCAGGTCGTACCCGATCAGGGTGTTCATGCCTTGGATGGAATAGAATCGGAGAGATGAAACCCTTTGTAATGGTCACTTTATTGAAGAGACTCAAGGGCCATTTTTAAAAGACATACAGTTCGATATAAATGAAAGAGGCAGTTATACCAATGTTTCCACAGAGGCGACTGGTGTCGTGCTGAGACGAGGATTTGACAGCAGCATAATGACACATTCATAATATTGCCTCAAACCATTACGAAACAGGAAATGGGACAATACCTATGTTATGCATATCGTAGGTGTGTGTCTTTGGTTCTTGAGTGTATTGGACCGTCAACCTAGTTATTTAAAAATGTTGAAGGGATCCTTTTTCAGAGTGTGGTGCGTTCAGGGACCCTCAGTAACTTTGAATATATCTGTGTGTAGTTCAGAGTGTGGTGCGTTCAGGGACCCTCAGTAACTT
>RQJG01035857.1:0-11758 GCA_009756435.1 Chionodraco myersi | reverse complement strand
TGTGTGTGTGTGTGTGTGTGGGAGTTCATCAAATCAATCTACAATGTGATTATTTCTGCACTGTTTTTATTATTCTGGTGTGTCATGACTCATCGAGCTTTGTGTCAAACCGACCAAAACAGCTTTAATTTCCTTTTTAGTATGTCGTCACCTCCGACAACCCGTCAGCGCCGAGCAATTTGCAAACGCTTCATTGCCTACACACTGCCAACTGTGCTGTTCGTCACAAGGCAGTCACACAAGAGAGACGTTACCATGGAGACCACTCATTGGGGAAGCACACAGAATCACAGAACCAGAAGTGCTGGCACATTACTCTTCGACTCATGCGGCAAGTCAATATAAGCAAGTGTGTGTGTGTGTGTGTGTGTGTGTGTTCTTGTAATTCTATACTTGTGGGGACCTGTTTGAGTTTAGAGTGACGACATCTTTGGTCATTTAATTAAGGCGTTGGAACATGAATGGATTCAATCTAAGAATGAAGTTGGACTTTATGATAAAGGCTAAGAGCCAAACGACTTTGCTCTGAAGCTTCAGTCGGACACGAGGGGTCCGAGTCACACAGGTGAGCCCCAGCTGCTTTCTGCAGGGACCCACCAGGTGTTCAGCGCGTGTGAGAGGACCAGGTTCCAAGAGCTTTGCACACTCGTTATCTCCACATTCCTGCATCCTCTACGGCGGGTGTTCGAGGGGACCCGTGTGTTATCTGGAAAAACTACATTTTAATCTCTTGAGCTTTTGTTAAAACTCGTTATCTTTATCGTTTGAATACCGGCATCATTATAGGCTCCCGCTCGGGCCGGGAGATATGGAGGGTCAAATCAGTATATCTGAATAACTGACAATAAACCTTGATATTGAGACGATATTCATTATTGTTGCTTCCACACATATTCACACCACGAGCTGATAAAGAATCTTTGGCCAGAGTGAAATGATTAAAGGAGTGAATGCAAATATTGGAACGGCTTCAAAGGCCTGTTGGTTTTCGCTTATCGCTCACTTTAACTCACCTGACCTCAGATACGAGCTATTTCAACTTGTGTTCTCCAGTTCTTTAATGGAAACACTCGTTGTGTGAACTTTTTATTAAAGAATAATTGATTTGCTGTCGTGTAATTAAACTTACCAGCACTAGTGACCGTCTTTGCAACTACCACTTGATAACTTAGGATAATGAGTGAAGTTCAGACAGTTGTAAGTGTCTCTGTGTGTGTGTGTGTGTGTGTGTGTGTGTGGTGGTGTGTGTGTTGTGTGTGTGGGTGTGTGTGTGTGTGTGTGTGTGCGCATATACGTATTTTTGTGTGATGCTGCTGTGGCCACATGTATTTGTTGATTTATGTTAATTGTTGATTTAGTTTGGTTTCTGTTTAACAGCCTTGTGCGGAATGCTTGGCAATACTAGTTTAAATGTGGGTGATGCCCTAAGCCCTTTGTATTGCTGTGTGTGTGGTGTGTGTTGTGGTGTGTGTGTGTGTGTGTTGTGTGTACCTCGGAGCTCTCCCCAGCGCTCAGGCTCTCTCCTCTGGAGCTGCCGGTGCTCGGCTCTCTGGCTCGGGGGGGCTTCCAGGTCCTCTCCTGGGTGGAGCGGTTGTAGTAGAAGTGGCGGCCGCTCTGGTCCTTGTAGGTCTCCCAGTCTCCCAGCACGTGGAGGGGGGAGCTGGAGGGGTCGGGGGGGAGGCTGCTCTGGGTGATCTTCAGCTCCTGCAGGTTGGTGTAGACCGGAGACTCGGAGCGGCCGTGGCCTGACGGGGACACCGTCTGAAGAGAGACAAGGAAGTGGAGCTGTGAGTGGATTCTGTTACATCGTCAGGGGAAAGTTCCTCGACAGAGAGCGATGTGCACAGCGCTCAGAGTGTGGTTCAACAGCTGCTCATCAGAGAGAGAAACACTTACAGCACAAGGGCAGTACAGATAGAAAGCAAACGTAAGTGAGTAGAATAACATATTCAATAAAGAGGCAAGCACACATGTATACAATATGCATAGTGGTCACATCAACGTAATGGAGTAGCAGCCAGTATTAACATTACCAAAGTCTTCAAAACAGTGAACAGTCGTAGGTAGTGGAGCATCAGCAGTTCATTGTAACACAAAAAGTATTGCACAAAACCAGGCATCACACACTTCAATCAATCTCCTATTATTTGCAGTATTGAGTGGCGTTGAATCCTAAAAGGAAATGGGTTGAATGCCAGAAAACGATACGTATTTAAAGCTGACTGTCGACCACCGATGAGCAGAGCGTCGAATGAAGGGGATGCGGACGAGGAGAGGGAAGGAAGTGTTGTTGTATAACTGAGAGTGGCACGAAGTCCGGTAGAAAAAAGGAAGTGAAACTGAATATCAAGAGGATTTCGAGGACGGTTTGTTCAGGCTAAGCCCGGAGAGAAGAACTGAGGAAATGCTTTCGACAGACAGGAAGTCCACTGTTAAACACAGAGGCACCTCTTTCAATGGGTCTGACTCTATTATGTTAATGCTGTACACAAATGGCAGCTATGGACATACTTTGCAAATCTACAATTATGAACATTAACTGTGAAAGAAATGTGTTTAACCCAAAAGAGAATTCATACACGAAGACCCAGAGTTCATGTACACTGCAAGAAAATAATCCCTACAGTTTTCTTGATACCAAAGAAAGGTAAGTCTGCAGGTGATGATTATGTTCACTGATTATTAGTCTACCGAATACTTCTTTGATAAAAACGCTGAATGATTTGGCCAGTACAAAGTCACCATTGTCTAAAGCAGTGCTTCTCAAAGTGTGGTCCGCGCCCCCTAGTGGTCCGTGAGTATATTGGTAAAATTTCACATTTGAAATAAATAAATAAATTTAAGTTTTCCGCACTCTCGCGGGAATATCTCCGCAATGGAGCGAGCTTAAGTTTCACTTTCGATTGCATGATATAGCCCAGATCAACACCTTCATCACACATGTGGCCACTTGTTTGTACCATTTTCAGGCGATTTGTAAAAAACGATGTGTTTTTGGATATTTGTGGAGTTAGGTGGTCCGCGAGTGTTATTTTATTGGTATGAAAAAGTTTGAGAAACACTGGTCTAAAGCCTATAAATACATCTTCACACTTTATTGGTCAATGGTCAAAAAACACAATATGTTCTGTTAATTATGATATAAGACGAGAGAACACAACGTTATATCCCATTTGAAAAGCTAGTAGCGTCAAATGGTTTGGCTTTTTTCCTTGAAAACAAATACATTTTCAAAATAGTCGACAATGAAACCAACTTTCTGTCAATTGATTGAAGACACTCATATCATCTCTAGTGAACGGCGTTAACTATTTTAATAAAAGCGAAATGCCTCAATATAAATTGATAGCAAACAATAACTCCATGTTTATCATTACCTTTTAGAACAAATCTAGAAAAAATGAATTATATGTCAAATTTAGAGGAGAAATCTTCCCATTGCTCTTTGAATCCTGGTGTTTTCAGATGTAATCTCGGCTCACATGTTCATTCAAAACAGGATTTGAAATATGTCGAACCACAAACCCAATGTTCGTAGAGAATAGATAGAATAGAATAGAAGGGATGAAACCCTCTTTGATGGTCACACATGCAGAGCACACACAGCGAGATGTGTTCTCTGCTTTTAACCCATCCTAGCACCAGGAGTCTAGCACTAGGAGCAGTGGGCAGCTATTGCACAGCGCCCGCGGAGCAATGGGAGTGAGGGGGGAAGGGGGGTGTCCGGTGCCTTGCTCAAGGGCACCACGGCAGGGCAGGAGGTGAACTGGGACCTCTCCAAGTAGAAGTCCACACTCCAAATGTAGGTCTGTTCGGGGACTTGAACCGGCGACCCTACGGCTCCCAGTCCAAGCCCCGACTGACTGAGCCACTGCCGTAAAATAGGAGAACACGCTGTAACGTTGGCCGCTGACGGACGGAGCACTCTCATGTGGGTATGAATTCAAATACTATTGCTTTAAAGGTTCCTGCATCCAGTGGAGCAGCCGCCGTAGTAAATCCAGCAGCCTGTAATGACGGAGCATCCTTCTTCAGAAACCCTGACGTGAGACGGACGCATGCTGCCTCTCTGGGTAGCGGCCGGGCACAGAGCCATAAATAATGGCAGCGCCCCGAGGCTCCGACAGTAACACCGGCTCTGTGATGTTTTTATTACACGGGGATCAATAGGGATGAAATATGCGGGAGGCGAGCAGACAGCTGGAGGTGCACGGAGAATCCTATAATCAGCGCACTCCGTGAAGACGTTTGCTGCGAGAAACAGCATCACAACAAGCGCTGGATAAAGGTGGAAGGTGTGGAAATACGGGGCTGCATTACTCGGCAAGAATTGCAATTATTATGACCAATATCGTAAATCCGATATAAGAGGGATGGTCATTTTAACATGATGTGATATGTTGTACTAGAGGGAGGGGAAATAGGGAATGATACTGAACTGATACACCAGCATTTTAAATGTGTCTTTATGCAAAATAAGCATATTTTCAGATTATTCCCATCAAATCTACAGCTGCACGATTTGAAAAACACTAAACACAATCATTTTGACCGGTGTTGCAATTACGATATGATCATTATTACGTTTTTCATCATCTTTAGAAATATATAAAATGATATTGGTGTCGTTTTTTAAGGACGATCTGTACGGAGGAGCTTTAATTAGAATACTGTAAGAAAACCCGGTTTCTCTGCAGCTCCGCAATTTCATTCAGAGTCCGTATTTGCAATTTGATAACATTAAAAAAAAATGGTGCAGCCCAACGAATATGCAAAGAAGGATACATACTTCACCAGCGTCTTAATTAAACTTGAAAAAACACAAGACGACGGCATTTGAAAGAAAGCCAGCGACAAAACCGTGAAACTTTCTTCAAACGCTGCTTTTACCAGAAACACTCTGCAACACTATTGTGCAAATCTGTGCACTGTGAAGCAAGTCGCAGCTTTAGAGATAATCTCAATAATTAAACAAGTAGAGATATTACCTCTGGTGGTGAGCAGCTAGTAAACACATCATCTTCTTCATGAAGTAAGATGGCCCGTAAAAAGCTTCTCCTCAACCGGATTATTGCCATCGTCCGTGCTCAATGCGTCTCCTGCATGCCGTGCTCAGTGTTGTCTTCCTGCCTAATGCTGAGTGAACATGTGATTTAGTGTCTATGGGTTGACAAAGGGGAAGTCCTGGTAGTCAATCGGCCGTTAGAAAGCCAGTTGGGTCATAACGCACTTCAGCCGTGGCCACATAACCACACTTTCCTGCTATCTGAAATCAAACTTCACTCATGTGGTAGAAAGCTTTCCTAGTAGTGTACTGTAAAGAAAACACATGTGTTACCTAGATACTTTTATACCGCCTAATATATTTTAAGCACCCGATGGCTAGTTTATTTAATAACAAAGCATCATATTTGATAAACTCTTAGAATATACAAATTTGAAAATGTACCTTAGAGTTGTATTGGAAGTTTCAGTAAAGAAATTACTTAGGTAAAAGTACAATACTTCACATACTTAGTTACATTGCTGGGTTAGGAATTACATGAAGTATACAGCTGGATATAAATAAGAAAACTCTGTTTGTGGCGATTAAATAAATGACTTTGTATTCGGTTGTTTTGTTTTCGTTTGGTGATGGATCACTGGCACTGATGGTAATTGTGTTATAATAATATGTGACTCCAAATAAAGATATAAAAATGACATACCGTACTTTTCGGACTATAAGCCGCGACTTTTTCCCCCATTTTCTTTGTACAGCTAGCGGCCACTAGGGAACCTCCTACATCTATGGATTTTACAGGTAAAATTAACCACCTTTAACTCTATGGGCTCTAGGACCGGTCCGCGCCCGCCACCTCTAAGCGGCGGCTCCAGCAGGAAAAGCTGGAGGCCGGAAAAGAGTGAGACAGGTAGCGCGCCAAAGTGAAAGTGGAACCGAGAGACAGAACGAGAGCAAGACAGACGGACCATTTAGCTGCTGCGGCTTATATGCAGGTGCGCTTTATAGTCCGAAAAGTACGGTACATCCTCAAATTGCATCTCAAGAGCAATTTCCAGTAGAAGACATATTGTCAGATATTGGAAATGTTTAAATATATCTCACTTACCCTTCTGTATACCACACGTTTGTATTATGAGCCTCGCGCACGGCCTTGGCATAAGTACCACTAAAAGGTCTTCCAGCACTGCTATGCTATCTCGCCAAAGTCCCTCATTATGTAACTAAAGACTGTCCGGTCCAGCGAGGCTCATCACAAATGCACAGGGTGTCTTCTGGACTCCATTACAGCGGCAGAGTGTTTGTGAGCAGCTGCTGGACATCTGCTGAGAGCACACTGACCACATAATCAATACGCAGCTCTCAAAGCTCCGTCCCACGGTACTTGGATGACCTCGAACATCACAGGAGCGGCTATCTTTAGAAGTACACTGTGCTTTAGTCCAGGTGAACAAGTGTTATCATGTTCTTAGAGCTGGGACGTGGAGGGAGTTACTTCACGGTTTGGAAAATGAAGATGTTTTTCTGTGTAAGTAATGTTAGGTTGTTATATAGCAGCGTTTTCAACTCAGGGCCCACTTAAGAATCAAAAACTATTTTGCGGCCCACATTCAACCTTAAACAATACGGAGGCTAAATAAAGGTCTGATTGGTCAAATCAGAACATCTAACACATTGTAAATCCAGTAGTACAGACCGTTGCTAAGGACTGTAATGACCGTTGCTAAGGACTGTAATGACCGTTGCTAAGGACTGTAATGACCGTTGCTAAGGAGGATCGAGAAAGAGAAAGGAAAAGAGGTTGAAATAAAAAAAATCTTAATAATGAAAATGTTTCCACACAAATCAGAATGTTTTGCAAATTATTTGGCAGCAAACATTGAATTTACATTTACACTCTTTCATATTTTATTTGGGCTTTTAGATGAAGACGGCACACAATTAATAAATACAACTGTTCTTCTGGCTAAAATACATATTTTTAAAAGTCAATCAAGGAGTAATCCTAATTTAAGGCTTGGCTCAACACGCCATGAAATGGGAAATAATGAGCTCTAACGAAGAGTGGGATTAAAGGAACAATGTTGTGCTTTTGGTGGTTTTTGGTTGTCAACCTATTTTTGTTTGTGAAATGTTGAAGTGATCCTATCTTTATTTCTTCCGCATTTGTTTTGTTTTTGTCTGAGATGGGAATGTAATCTCCTATATGTTATTGTTATGAAAAAAAATGTCATGTCATGTTATTTGGCGGCCCACTTACAATGCCTTCGCGGACCACTAGGGGGACGCGGCCCACAGGTTGGGAACCGCTGTCATATAGAAATGAAACCATCCTAATTTCCAACTGAATAAGAAAGTAATTACCACTTTCAAGGAGCATTTTGATAGAAGGTTTTGTTGGCTGGTTACGTTAAGTGTTATCGGAAATGTGAGGAACGTCTCTTATTTACCATTACTAATTATTAAGTGTTTTGGACTGTCATTTAAACAACGTAGGTAATTTAAATAAATCTCTTTGGCCTCTTGCGAGAGCCATTTGTCGTTGTTTTGGCAAGTAGTCGATTCATTAAAGTAACAAAGACCTCCAATTAAATGTATCCGAGCCGTCACAATAGCGACCAGCGAGCCTTGATCAGAGCAGAAGTAAACGGAACAGCTGCTGTCCAGTCTGCAGTGAGAAGAGTGCGAGGGTGCACTGCAGCAGATAGAAGCTGCTCTGAAGGCAGCTCCGCTCACTCCTAATTCCCCATTCCAGGCCGGAGCAGGAGTTAATGAGCAGAGAATAAGGAGGAAGGCAGAGCGTCGCTGCCAGCCGCAGATAGGAGACCTGCAGAGTTCAGCCGCCTGCAGCTCTGCGGAGGAATAATAATCAACTGTTCTTCAGATAAACCCCATCCAGCCACAGAGGCTTCAGGCAGTGAACGCACCACGGCTAATATTAGACGGGAATGGCTGCAGATGCTCACATCGTTTATATTTAGACTCGTCTGGTGTGAGATTCAGAACACTGTTCATGTTATTATGCAAAGCTGCTCCTGGTTCGCAGAAAGCTGGAGGAAACTGCCGAGTCCCGCTCACCGCTTAGGTTCAGATGTGCTTTCAGGGGAACTTGGTCTTAAAGTAATGGTATAAACGAAGTATATACTCAAATTGCAATGATTTGGGATGGAGAAAAGCATCAAATCTCTAAAGTGTGTAGCTCTAGTAGTTGCGCTACAAAAAATGACTTCAATGGGTCACTGGATAAACTCACTGATTAGGTAAAAGCCCTTAAGAAGAAACGTGCCATTACCTGAGTGCATTTTTACTGAAAGACTTTGAAACTGTGACAAAAAGTTCATTTTATGAGAAATTCGAAAAATGCTTTCAACACATGTTTGGTATTTGTCGTGTTGAGGTTTCAGCCCGGCAGGTGACTCTGTTGGAATCCTACCGTGTGACTTTGTGTACGTGTTGTTTGCAGCTAATTGGCTGTGATACTTGAGGCCTTTGACCGGGGGCGATGTGACTCGTCACCTTCAGCTAAAAACCACACGAGTAAAACTATTTAAAAACCAAAAAGACTGTAAGATTAAAAACAATGTATTTGTTCTAAAGACACTATAAATAATAACTAATGTGAGAGTTTATCCAGAGGCGCAGCCACCATCTTCCTTCAGGTGGCGGACTGACAAAGTGTCTCATTCCTTTAAAGGGGAAGAGGAGGAGCTCCACATGTTCACCTGCTCTCTCCTCCCCTCTCTGACACAGTCAAACCTGCTCTGCTGCATACCTGCAGTGCAGAGCAAACACAAAACACACACACACACACACACACCATGTATACATCACTTCAGGGGACATTACATTGACTTACATGCGTTTCCTGGAGACTTATCCTAACCTTAACCAGAACCTACACATGCCTAACCCTAACCAAGTCTTCACCCTAAAATTAATGATTCCCCTGGGAACCTCCAATTTGTCCCCATAAGGGAGGCGAGTCCCCACACGTGACTATGTAAACAGATTGAGGTCCCCACAAGGATAGTAATGCTAGGACACACACACACAACACATACACACCACACAATCACCACCACACACACACACACCACACACACACACGCACCACACACACACACCACACACCACACACACACCACAACCGACACACACACAGCACTACACACACACCACACACACACCATCACACACCACCACCACACATCACACACACACACACTATACACAACACCACACCACACTACACACCACACACTCACACCACACACACACACCACACAACCACACACACACACACACCCACAACACACCACACATCACACACACACAACACACATCACACCACACACTACACCAACACACAAACACACACACACACACACCAGCCACACCACCAACACACACCCACACACACAACCACACAGTCACACCACACACACACACACACACACACACACACGAAACAGAAAACCAGTTTTGACACATTGAGCATCAAGATAATGGCATTTTAGATCAGGGTATAAAACAAAATGTACACGTTTTAAGTGTGTTATCTGTGAATGATCAATTCCCTATCCATAAGTGTTGGACACATGAGACGATTAGGGCTGAATAGGATGGCCCCTATATTCAATACAATGATGATATACAAAAGTGTTATAATTGGATTAACTCAGGACTTTCACCCAGAAGACGGGAGTGTGTCCCGTTTGAATCAAAAATGTTATTATTGTTGTTTTCTTTAAGGTATAATACGTTTCCATGCAATAAGGCTGGGTTTCATTGTAACGCTACAATCTTTTCCTAAACAAGCAGTTTTTTTTCACAACGTTAAAATGAACCGTCATATATTCGGTATTCTCTTACAATCCACCTATGTGTTCGTTTATGTGCGAGAACGTGTTGAAGTCTTCGGGCGTTGGCAATGTGCTAAGAATGACATGAAGCTCATGTTTTTTGACCGGGCTTCTGTAAAAGGGTGAGGGGCGTGTGTTGGTTCATGCAGGGGGGACAGTAGTCTCTTTCCCATTCATCATGGAACAAAACACTAAACACGAGTTCCTTGTCCACCTCCATGACTTCAGAGCAATACATCACATCCTCCACAGCGCCGTACTCTCCGCAGGGATTGTGCAGCTATGACTAAATGCACAAACGTTCGTGAGCAAGAGTGACACAGAGCGAGAAGTGGTCCGGGTTGGCACTGCCCAAACGTAGGAGGGAGGAAGTGGACTTCTCCAGATGGGAGCCAAGTGTATGACGGACTACATGTGTGAAAAGCAGCTTTCCATATGCTCTGCCCTCTCGAACACTGTCTTCAGATTATTCTATAACTAAACTCCAAGAACCGAATCATATCAAACGGAGACTTCCAAGATGAAAACATAGGTTATATATAAGTTATATGACGCCTATTATTCCCTTCTTCTGTAGTACCCGTTCCCTTCAAAATAGGGGTGGGCGATATGACGATATATATCGATATGCTTTTTCAGAGATATCGTATCTATCGTGATAAAATTAAAAAAAATTAAAAAAAACAAAAAAAAAACTTTTCCCTTCAGTTATGCTAAAGTCTTTTATTGCACTTCAAGTCTAAAGTTTACATTTTAATTGTTTGGCACTGACTTTTCCTCATTGATGTTTTATGTTTTACCCTCCTTTTCATGTGTATTGATGTTCACTTCTAGTGCTACCTCAGAACGTTCGTTTTTATACTGAGAAACTTGAAGCCATATCAAAATGTTGAATTGTTCATTTCAGAAATAAAACCAGCTTGAAATGCTATTCTGGTCTGTCACTCCTTTTAGTTTTAGTTTCTGTTACCTTGTAGGTGCTTGTACTGTTACGTAACTTGAAAAATAACCATAATAAGCGACATGAAAAAATATCGTGATATATATCGTCTGTCGTGATACTGCTTGAAAAATATCGTGATAATATATTTTTCAATATCGCCCACCCGCACTTCAAAATGCCATGTTGTAATTACTTAGTTTATTCTCTTCTCTCATATTCCTTTACTGCCTTTTCACATTTCTCTGTAGCTTCAAGTGTGAACACGTCGACAGTATATCTACCTCCGATGTTTCAATATTGTGTTACCGTGCACACGTCTGCACAGCGCTCCACTTTAAATACCAGACCCTGTAGTTTGCCGTATATCCACATTGTCCTAAGTGTTTTTGTTTTTTAGTTTTTAAGATTATTTGGTGTAAATACTCATCTCAAGTATCCTTTCTGATGCTAAATTGTTTCTTTGAGATGCTTATTTTTGTATTATCCTTATATATTTATTTTGTATTACCTACATTGCAACTTATTTGTTAGATTGTTTAAGCAAATCCCTTGTATGCGTAAACCTGGCAATACACTTGACTGATTCTGATTCATTTTGACCAGACCGGTGTGAAAGGATTGAGTGTTGCTCTGAGCGTTTTCCCACAGTCATACCACTTTTTATAGAATAAGAATGTCTGTTTAACATTTCAGAGTCGACTGACTCAGCCTTAAACATATGGTCGGTGCTGCGGGTCGAGGCAGAATGAGCCTGAAGGAGCAACGAAGACGACCGAGTGATTAATCCTCTAATACCATCTACCTGACTGCTAACAGCTAATGACGCTAATTCTCCTGCGCCGTGATTGGCTGCAGTCCGCAGGGGTCCACTGAGGACAGATGGCATGTGTTTATATACATATGTGTGTGCGTGTGTGTGTGTGTGTGTGTGTGTGTGTGTGTGTGTGTGTG
>RQJG01035846.1:0-10517 GCA_009756435.1 Chionodraco myersi | reverse complement strand
AAAAACACGTGGGTTTGCTATCCTGGCTCCAAGATGGTGGAATGAGCTCCCCATTGACATCAGGACAGCAGAAAGCTTACACACCTTCCGGCGCAGACTGAAAACTCATCTCTTTCGACTCCACTTTGAGCGATAGAATTACTAACAAAGCACTTATATACTAATAAAGGACTGGCTTATCTAAAGCCACTTGAGTAGCACTTGAAATGTTTTTGCTCTATGAAACCTGATGTACTTATATGATTTTGATATGACTTATCTGTTTTCTTCAAGTTTGTATTTTGTTGGTCGAACGCACTTATTGTAAGTCGCTTTGGATAAAAGCGTCAGCTAAACGCAATGATGTCGGGGACTCAGCTGTGTGCACTCTCTCCTGCCTATCGGCACGCCGAGAGTTTTCCTTTTTTCCCCCTCTTTTATCGTTTTAACAAAGTGTGACATTTGTCTATACTTTTCACAACGACAGGTTTTTACCTTCGTCCCCTCATGGAGAATATTCATTTTTAAATGCTATATTCCCAGGGACTGTGATGCTCCATTACACATGGCACAATGGACATGGGTTATTAATTGAGTAAATGTGTTTTTGTGCTTCTGGTAACGGACGGACCAGTGGGGCGTGGACTACATCCTGCTTCGCCCTTAACCCAATAGCGATAGCCTTAGAGGGCGAAGCCTATACGATATATAGTACTGGGGTTACGTACTGTAACCCAGCTTCTATGAGTATAAGCGCAGCCCTCTAAGGTCCGGGCCCTACTGGCTCCGCGAATAGCTGAAGAAAAGCTGTTTGTGTGGGAGCAGATTGTAGGGACTACTTCCTATTTAAACGGAAGTGAGTCCGTTAGTGGGGCCCACGTCATAGGTGGGAGGGGATTAAGTCTGTCAGTGCTGCGCATGCACAGTGGGATTACCCAATAGCGATAGCCTTAGAGGGCTGCGCCTATACTCATAGATGCTGGGTTACGGTACGGTAATGTAAACTTTGTCTAATGAGGGAATGAGGAACAGGTGTGCAGCCAGCTGGATCGTCAAGTGATTGACAAGCTGCCACCAAGACATTTCCAAATAAATATAGATGAAATTCACATAATTCAAAATATATTTTTGCACAATGTTTATCCACATGTGCTGTAGGGAGACATGGCTTATTTTATTGTCATTTCGTAACTTTTATGTTGAGTTAAGAATACCATCACAGAAAAAAACTAATAAAATAGCCTTTTTCATTCGTGTAATGTGAGAAGAAGGCGTTGTTTGGTCTGCCTACACCACCGGGCACAGGCAAAACCCCTTCAAACACATTGTTTTCTAAGAAGGAAAGAGAGAGATTTATTAATTTACTTTTACATTCCTCTGTTTGTTTAGGGGCGCAAATCTGAAACAAGCCAATTTCTGTGACCTCTGGGCTTGTCACTGACTAGCTGTATGTGTTTAAAGCTTTCTGTGGTGATGGGATAAATTACAAATAAGCAGCTTTAGGCAAATCCTGTTCCTTTTCCAAATGTCTATATTTGGAGGTAATGACACAGAAAAGGCGCATTTGAAAAGCATTAGACTGTCGGAATCAAGGGTTTAAGGAAAAGCACACACACACATAAAATGTTCCTGTGGCGTTTGGATTCTTGGACCCCAAAGCAGAGACAGACACAAGTAAAGTGCAAGGTGTTTAATAAATAATACTAGGCCAAGGCAGGTACTGTCAAGAGGGAGCTGGCTGGTAGCAGAAAGGTCCAAAAACAAACCGAAGAAAAAAGGTTCCTGGCCAAAAACTCAAAAAGTTGCACAAAAACTGCAAAGAGAAACAAAAACTCGGCTTGGGCTGCAGTGAGGCACTCTGGATCAATGAACAGCATTTCATTCTCTGGCAGAGAAGTGAGGTGAGGGCCAGGCTCTTAAAGAGCAGGTTGATTATGTGAGTGGGAACAGGTGTGCCTCATCTGCAGCCAGGAGAATACCAGCCACGCCCCCGGTCACACACCAGCCCTGCAGAGAAGGAGAGACAGAGTAGTGAGGGGTAAAAGGAGCAAACAACAGGAAATAAGTTAACACAACAACAACAAAAAAACATGCATAGACATAACAGTTCCACTCAGTCAAAAGGTGTTTTTACTGAGCAAGAGGTACATCTCTTATTCACCCTCAATTAAACTTCCAAAGGCATCCCATGGAATTGGATCGCAAACAAATTGTAATTGACTGATAATCAATTTGACCCATCTAAAAGGTAGAGGGTCAACTTTGCCTGCTGGGCTTTCTGTATTTAGGAATCTGGATTAGGCAGTAGTGTACCACTCATTTTCAAAGTTATTTACAGAAAATCTGTAATTTTTAGGCAGCAATTGAGACCATACACTTAATGGGGAATTGTTTACCTAAAAAATGTGATCATTAGAAATAAGGCAAACGTTGAGGCACTTCCACATTGGCTTCACTTCTCTGATTCCCTTACCCTATGTACACACGGTTCTGTCGCGTTGACGCTTGCCGGTGGGCGTATCTGGCGCTTGGGGTTAACGACCAACAACACATTAATCTCCCGCCCCGGACACACAAGCACGCGGTTTGATTGGCAAGCGCTTGTACTGGCATATGATTTGATTGGCTGGCACTTTCGTCGACGCTTGAAAAATTGAACTTTTCTCAATTGAACTTTTCTCAATTTTCAGCGCGAGCAACGGAGGCAAAACGAAGCAACGGAACCACAATGCAGTTCGGAAAAGCGTGACGTCACACCATTCAAAGTGAATGGGAAGCGTCTCTGTTGAAGCACACGACGGAACCGTGTGCGTTGTGGATGAACATTTTTAGATATACGAGTTGACGCATTAGGTTTAACAGAGCTGGAAGGTTTTTTCACATTTGACCATTTTCGGTGTATTTTCTCTTAAAGCTGTTTCAGGGCTCTTTCATCATCTTCAGTGGTTCACAGCAGGTCAGCCGTCACCCGACCCCCCGTGACAGGCTTTGGGTTGTCTTTGTTCCTCCTATATAGTATATCCACCTCGTTGAAATATGCTAGAGGGGGTCTACACATCACAGGAAAAATTGGGTCGATAAAGGAGTGAGCTGCAGAATATTTGCAGATTTAGATTTGTTTTAATTGCAATAGGAGATATGCACACATTGCTTAGTGGGTAATGCTCTCAAAAAGAGTGCAGTGCTCTTGAATGCAGCTCAAGGCCTGACTACTCCCCCAACCACGCCCCTCATTAGGGCAGCTTATAAAATACACCTGTTTGACTTTTGGTCTACCTTTGGCTCTGTCTGTCATGGTCTGTGGTACAGGTAGTCTATTTTTAAAATATGCATAAATTGGTCTCAGTTCCTGCTTTGTTATGCTCCCTTGCTGCTTCCGTATAAGTAGTTTCCAGCCTGTCCTCCTCCAGAAAACGACGAAATAGGTTGATTGTTCAGCAGCTTATTATGACCTCTAGTGACGTTTTAGAAAGTTTAGCACCTCTAGTGGTCGTGTAAAAAACAACTATTTGCGGCAATTGCAAACGCTCGTATATTCACAAATAACCCTCTCTGGAAAATCCTAAATTGTAGAATAGTTTGGCCATTAAAATGCTTTTTTATTTGATTTCTAGCGAGAAGTGTATATTGTACTTTTAGAATCCAGTTCCAGTGGATGTGTAGAATCTATAGTTTGATAGATATTACAAAGATGATTTGAGGTCTCGCCAGGAGAATGTGTATATACTACGTCTTTCCCCTATTCATTTCTATTAACGGCAGCGTCCATGTAAAGTTGGCGTCAACCCTCACAGAGTGAAAACAGTATTTCCAGTCTCGAAGTTTTCATAATAAAACCGGAAGTATTCCCCTCACTGTCAAATGATTTTACAGTGATATCTGCCATACTCATCCACTAAAAAACATCAGTTTATCCTTGTTAATTACACAACATTGATTGGTTTAAATTGATTGGATGTTGGAGTGCATGGCTGCGGGAAGTAATTTTACTTAAGGGGTGCGGTAAATTGAGAATGGGGGGGGTAGCCTCGCTGCGGGGACATGGTGGACCCCTGTCGCCTCTCAGCGCAACTTCAATGATGCCGTTTAAAAACACATTAAGGGCGGTGCCGGCCGTGAGCGAACCGAGCTGGCCGCCAACGTCCCTTGACGACCGGTCGTTCTGTGATTCTCCAGATTCTAGGAGGTGCTGCATGGAATGGAATGAAACCACAGCGGACTATCCAAAACTGGATTCCAACAGGTCCAGTTTGTTCGTAGCCTTTATTTAACCAGGTGAAAGCCCCTTGAGATCAAAAGATCTCTTTTTCAAGGGTGACCTGCAGCACATTAGTTACACATGTAACATCAAATCAACAGAACAACAATAAGGATGACATACAACATAATGCACAGGGTACAGTTTACAAACTCTATTTACAGTGACAGGTACCATGAGTATCAAACAGCATGTCACCCAGCCGAGTTTTAAAATGATGCAGGGGAACCAAAGTGCTCAGTTTTAAACAGGTTTGCAGACTGTTCCAAGTTAGTGGAGCTGCACATCTAAAAGCTTTCTTCCCTAAGACAGTCCTAGCACTTGGCACATTTAATAAAACAACATCATGAGATCTCAGGCAATACGTACTTTCAATTCGTCGAGAGATCAGAGAGCAGATATAAAAAGGTAGTTTACCCAACATGGCTTTGTAAATGAACATGTACCAATGACTGAGCCTCCGTACAGTTAGTGAAGGCACACCTGCCTTGGCATACAGGGTACAGTGATGAGTAAGTGCTTTACAGTTAGTAACCAATCTCAGAGCACTGTGATAGGCGGCATCTAACTTTTCCAGGCAATGGGCAGGTGCATTCATATATATCAAATCACCATAGTCCAGCACAGGTAAAAAGGTCACAGTGACTAGCCTTTTCCTGGCCTCAAGCAAGAAACAGGACTTGTTTCTAAAAAAGAAGCCTAGTCTAACCCTCAGCTTTTTAAGCAGATGAATGACCTGAAGTTTAAAAGTAAGACAATCATCAAGCCAGATACCTAGGTATTTATAACAGGTAACCACTTCTAGTACTTGTCCTTGCATAGTAACAATATCCAAAGCAGTGTCTGTAATCTTTTTAGCTTTAGCAAAGAGCATTACCTTGGTTTTCTCAACATTTAAAAGAAGCTTAAAGAGCCTGTGACATGAGTTTCCCCCATCATCCAAACCCATCAATTTGAGTAAATATTGTCCCCTTGAAAACCGTTACTGAACTGATTTTGGATATTTGTACTTTGATAACCATTAATCTGCCCTTCAATGTTGACCATTTTCTGGATCTTCTTGGGGATTCTTCAAGTCCCGCCAAATGATGGGTGACGTCATTGCGGGCACAGCGCTCCAGCTGCACCGTTCAGGATCCCAGCATCTGCATGTAAACGCACGATGGCGCACACAGCAGCAAGCTCAGACAGTGATGACAGTTTAATTTTGAACGTATCTGAGAGCTCATATGAGGCTGAAGGATCGGTTTATGTTGTATCTGTTAGAAGTTTAGGAATTAGGTGCGTCAATATGGGCGATCATAGGTCATGTAGCCAGTGGTGGAATGGGACTAAAAATCATCCCGGGACTCTCGACCGGTCCACTTTGGTACCGCTAGCAAATTGTCAACGGGGGGAGTGGGGGATGTCAGGGGCGGCGGGTGCTGTAGGCTAGGGAAGGCTAAGCAGTCCCAAATATTTGTGTCACTGCATCAGGAACAGCAAATGTGTTGTCTCTGTGTCCACTTAACATCAATTCAGACACCATGACACAATTCCATCAGATTAATGATAAAAACCTAGAGGACATTATTCAACTTCTGAAATCCTCCTCCTGCTGCCTTGATATTATTCCAACAGGATTTTTCAAAGATGTTTTGCCTTTCATGGCCTCAGATCTACTTCATATAGTAAACAAATCTCTTCACTCAGGTATTTTTCCACAGGCCCTGAAAACTGCAGTCATTAAACCGCTCTTAAAAAAGAATAATCTAGATGCTTCAGTAATGAACAATTACAAGCCCATATCAAACCTCCCATTTCTAGGTAAAATCATTGAAAAAGTTGTTTTTCAACAGTTGAGTAATTTCTTGCATTTAAATAACTGTTTTGATGTGTTCCAGTCAGGCTTTCGTCCAAACCACAGCACTGAGACTGCTCTTGTAAAGGTCTTTAATGACATTCACTTAAACAAAGACAGTGGCAGAACTTCAGTGTTAGTATTATTAGATCTCAGTGCTGCGTTTGACACTGTTGACCACAGCATATTACTAGACCGACTGGAAAACTGGGTGGGACTTTCGGAAACAGTTCTAAATTGGTTTGAATCCTACTTGAAGGATAGAAACAACTTTGTTTATATAGGTAAATACTAGGGCTGTCAAGTTAACGCGTTAATAACGCGTTAATAACGCGTTAACGCAAAAAAAAATTAACGCCACTAATTATTTTAACGCGATTAACGCATGTGTATTTTTTTTCCTCGGCCGCCCCGTAGTTTCAGAGCATCGAGTTTAAAATACTATCTACAAGCTGATGCTGACAGCCCCGCTCCTGCCGCCTGCTTGCAGCAGACCACACTTCCACGCTCACCGGCAGGCACCGACTGGCCATCGGGAGGACCGGGAGGGTGTGTGTATGTGTGGCCCGAGCGAGCGAGAGAGAGACCTTACGTGCATTGTTGTTGTTAGCATCTTGTGCTAGCTAGCTGCGCTAACGGATATAAGGAGCTGTTTAAATGAAAACAGAGGAGCGCTCTATCCACACAACTGCGCCGAGCACTTGACTTGATGCAGGCAGCAGACAGTGGGACATTGTACGAAAAGTCAGCACACTCATGATTGCAGCAACATGATTGCAGCGTCCAGGCAGCTCCCGTTCGAGCATATGCCTTGAGTTGCACATAGCTCCAACGATCCAGCACGCACGCACGCACGCACGCACGCACGCGCGCGCGCACGCACGCACGCACACACACACACACACACACACACACACACACACACACACACACACAACACACACACAACACACACCACACACACACACACACACACACACACACACCACACACACACACACCACACACACACACACCACACACACACACAACACACACACACACAACACACACACACACACACACACACACACCACCCACACACACAACACACACACCACAAAACAATTCATTTTGTATTGTATGAGAGGTTCCAGGTTGAATTGAGGCGAATATTTGAAATGTTCAGAGGTTGTTGTGTTTAATATTCATGAGAATATTTGTCATTGTTCAAATGATAATCAACATTAGCATAAAGCATATTTGTCTACTCATATGTTGATAAGAGTATTAAAAACTTGAAAAAAATTCCTCTAAGGTACATTTAGAACAGATCAAAAATGTGCGATTAATTTGCGATTAATCGCGATTAACTATGGACAATCATGCGATTAATCGCGATTAAATATTTTAATCGACTGACAGCCCTAGTAAATACACATCTGAGTTGACAAATATGACATGTGGGGTTCCTCAAGGCTCCATCTTGGGGCCTCTTCTCTTTAACGTCTACATGCTACCACTGGCTCAGATAATGAAGAACAACAAAATAAGTTACCATAGCTATGCAGATGACACACATTTACGTAACAATTTCACCAGGAGACTATGCTCCAATTCAAACACTGAGTAAGTGCATTGAACAAATCAATGACTGGATGTGTCAGAACTTTCTCCAATTAAACAAAGATAAAACTGAGGTAATGGTTTTTGGAGCCAAGGCAGAACGTTTAAAATTTAGCGCTGAGCTTCAGTCTGCAATGTTCAAACCAACAGATAAAGCCAGAAATCTAGGTGTAGTCATGGACTCTGACCTGAGTTTCAACAGTCACATTAAAACAGTTACTAAATCAGCCTACTATCACCTAAAGAATATATCTAGGATTAAAAGACTAATGTCACAGCAGGATTTGGAAAAACTTGTCCATGCTTTATCTTCAGTAGACTGGACTACTGCAATGGTGTCTTCACAGGTCTCACTAACAAATCTATTAGAAAGCTGCAGCTGATTCAGAACGCCGCTGCTCGAGTCCTCACTGACACTAAGAAAGTGGATCACATCACTCCTGTTCTGAAGTCTTTACACTGGCTTCCTGTGTGTCAAGAATAGATTTCAAAATACTGCTGCTGGTTTATAAAGCACTGAATGGTTTAGGCCCAAAATACATTTCTGACCTCCTGCTAAATTATGAACCATCCAGATCTCTCAGGCCTTCAGGGACTGGTCAACTTTCTGTCCCCAGAGTCAGAACTAAACATGGTAAAGCAGCGTTCAGTTATTATGCTCCAAATATCTGGAACAAACTCCCAGAAACCTGCAGGTCTGCTGCAACTCTTACTACTTTTAAATCCAGGCTGAAGACTTTTCTTTTTGTCGCTGCTTTTAATTGAACTATTCATATCTTAAACTGCACTGTAACTTTTATCCATGTACTTTTTCTTTTTCTTTTTTCCTTGCGTTGAAAAGTGCTATATAAATAAACTTGCCTTGCCTTGCCTTGGTAAAATACAAATATAATGTATAATGTCTGTGTCTTTGACATTAGCGCTGCTAGCCACCTGTGCCCTGTACTACAAAGCCAGTGCAACATACCCTGGATATGTTTGAGTAACAAACAAACTAACAACAACAAACTAACAAACAAGATCTTGCTAAGCGGTCCTACGACGCTGGTTATCAACTCGGTAAATCAAGCCAGGGTTTCTCTCACCAGCTGAGAGCGCGTACACGGGGGGCGGGGTTAGCTACATTTGACCAATCACAAACAGGGACAAGTGTACTGACAGCGCAGCGTCATACTTCATTAATGAAAAGTAAACTAATATTAGACAAATATGAGCTTTAAACATCCATGACTTAAACATATAATCCAGGATACAAGCCACAGAGTTGCACCTGCAAGGTGAATACAGAACAACTGGTTAAAAGATAACTAGGCCTACCGAGTGTTTGAAAGCGTATAGTTTTATGATATCACTGCCCCATCTAAGACACGAGTGGATCTGACTTTAATTACATTTGACTCGAGTGTTTCGTCAACATCATGTGTTGCTTAAAATAATACTTCTGCATACAGTATGTGACACTGTAAGTGTTGCACGGCCAGATACGGCTGGAGAAGCTGACTCAGATAAGGAAATATATGCTATATTATGATATTATATGATCGATGATCTGATTGATGATGTAATATGAATGATAAGTGCGACACGTCAATGTCTTCTCTGCATACGGCAGTTTAAACTGTATTTCCTTTATCCTGTAATATGACTTGAGAGATTTAAACTCTGCACACTGAGTTGATCTCTTTTCTATAGACGCCGGAGGCGGGCAGCGTCAGCTAAAAAAAGTTATTTAGCCTTCCCAAACCTGAGCCTCACGCGCCGCCTATGGGGGATGTGCTAGTGACTTATCCGACCGGCCCACTTCGGTACCGGCCCATTGGGATTCGTCCCGATCAGAGCCATTTAATAGAAGAGTTACGACATCTCCGTTCACTCCAATGGACCACTTTTTTACAGCAATGGCGGATCGTGGAGCCTCTCAATCGTTCCCCGGAAGTTAGCGCCAAGGCTGGCAGAGCTGTGGAGTTGCAGCATAATAGACCGTTCTTGACGGACTTTTAAAGGTAAGAAGAAGTTTAAAGATTTGTATTGCGGATATTATCAGTACATCTGATTCTAATGAACATGTGTATTAAAGGATGTCAGTGGATTATCCCTAAATTAGTAGATTTAGGGAACGTTTACAGATAACAGATTAAGCTAGCATACCGAAGCAATTTAGCAACACACGTTGAACAGCCTTTTAATTGTAAATTCCGTTCTCTTAATGTCATTTCGTCCAACATGTTGAATTAGAGAAGAGGGGCTTCTGAACGGGATTGTATGCGGGGGTGGAGGGAGTTAAATATTAGATAAATATAACTTTGGTGCGTGTAAGAGTGAGTGTTTTTAGCAGAGCCATATTGTGTCCTTGTGATTCTTTTGATTATTACCTGTCTGTATAATGTTGCAGCCCAGCTGATTCTGGATCGATGGCAAAGGGAGAGGGACTTAAGTGAGAGTGAAAACACAAGGTACGTTTAATACTACTGTTTTATATAAGTAAGCATACTAAACATGTATTCTATCACTATTATATAAGTAATCTTGTTAGTAACCTACTGTATGGCAGGTGGAGGGGCAGTGATGTTACAGGTGGAGGAGCAAAACTGCAAGACTGCAAACTCCCAAGACAGAGAAATCAAAGTTTGTTCTCCAGAGAAGAGGTTGATTTCACTTCAATTTTTTATTTCATATTTAAAAAAAAAACTTGAGAACTGTAACCAAGACAACTGTAACATGAGTAGAGAGCCACCAAGGAAGTAGAATTGCCAGTGTAATGATATGCCACTACTTGCTTCCACCGTGTTGTGTTTCCAGCCAACATAAACACACAAGCATGTGTTGCCACCCCTG
>RQJG01035820.1:0-12586 GCA_009756435.1 Chionodraco myersi | reverse complement strand
TGTGTGTGTGTGTGTGTGTGTGTGTGCCCTGAACAACTCCTCCGTGCTCCTCTTTAATTATATTCATAACAGCAATCTGAATGTGCAGGGCCCATGATGAATGTGCCACCCAAGTGTGACTTGCTCCTAATAGGATTCTGGGATACGGCAGCAGTTGACAACAGGGCCCCGAGTGGCAGACAACGCCCCACGTCTCGGTGTCACACACACACACACACACACACACCACACACACACACACACACACACACACACACACACACACACAATCTCTGCTGCAGTCACTGTCTCATTCATTCACTCTACAGGCAATGTTGACTCGTACTGCACACGACATAATTACATACACGGTATAAAAAGTTCACATGGTTGTGTCATCGAGCTTTCTTTATTTTTCATTTTTCACTCACCCCCCATCTCGTCGTCCATCTCACCTTATGCTGTGCCAGGGCTTCTTCACATAGCTTCAGTCCTCACTGTTTTCAGCAAAGCCCCAACTCTGAAGTGTTTATGACGCATGGCATTGTTGGCACTGAACTCAGGTCATTACTTTGGAACCAATGGGGTTTAAAAAATGTGATATTAAGCAGAAAGACAGAATAAAACAGAACGATGACAAGCAGAAGACAGGCTTTTGAAATCATCATCTTGTTGATTTTATTGTATAATAATGACACAATGACACAGACGGAAAGGTATTCATTTAACTATATTTATTGTTTAGGCTGTATTTTGAAAAGGTTGTGTACATTATATTAGAAACAACCCCACCACCTATAATGTTAGTATTGGTCAAAGAATTGTAAAGATGTACAAAAAAAAAGAGAACATTTGGAGAACACTGCATGGTTTACCTGGTTATATCGATTTTCCTCATGTCAACAAATTCCTCTTATATTTTACTTTTATTTATTTGTTTTCTTCTTTAGATTCAAACACTTACAGTGAATAGATGCAGAGAACCTAGCTGGAAAGATGTCACAGCCCATGTATGCACACGAAAACAGATCATATCTGGCAAGCCAGATTACACAATGAAATAATAGTACTAACAATAGTACTTGTGAATATATATAGTTAAGTTGAAACCATGGGTAAGAACTGGTTAAGAAACGTTGCCAAATATTTGTATTGGTCTCCCAGATCTTAGATAAAATGGCGATAAAATGGCAATCCCTATTTTAAATAGTCCACACAGGGATGAGCTCACTGGTCAAATTCACACAGAGAACATTGATTATTTACTGTATGTGGTGTACTGTATTTCAGAGGATGCATTTAAATATAGTTTCCTTTTGCCACTAAAGGGCAGGCCCACCATCGGTAGCTGATTCAACCCAACACAGGTCAAACCAGATTGGAGGCAAACGAGTACTTCAGAGTTATGTGCCTGATCAGGCGAGACACCCCAGGTGAATAGGGTAATTGTTTTAACTTAAAGGTATCAGCTAGACATTTCTCCAGTTCCATCCATCCATCTTCTCCCGCTTATCCGTGGTCGGGTCGCGGGGGTAGCAGTTCCAGCAGAGAGCCCCAAACTTTCTTTTCCCTGGCGACATCAACCAGCTCTGACTGGGGATCCCAAGGCGCTCCCAGGCCAGCGAAGAGATATAATCCCTCCACCTGGTCCTAGGTCTACCCCTTGGTCTCTTCCCAGCTGGACGTGCCTGGAACACCTCCCTAGGGAGGCGCCCAGGTGGCATCCTAACTAGGTGCCAGAACCACCTCAACTGGCTCCTTTCGACGCGAAGGAGGAGCGGCTCAACTCCGAGTCCCTCCCTGATGACCGAACTTCTCACCTCATCCCTAAGGGAGACACCAGCCACCCTGCGGAGTAAACCCAATCCGGCCGCTTATCCGCGATCTCGTTTTCTTCGGTCAATGACCATCCTTCATGACCATAGGTGAGGTAGGAACGAAAATGCCCACGTAGACAGAGAGCTTTGCCTTCTGAGCTCAGCTCCCTTTTCGTCACAACGTGCGTTTAAAGCGAACTGGAGTCCCGCTCCCGCTGCTCCGATTCTCCGGCCCATCTCACGCTCCATTGTTCCCTCACTCGAGAACAAGACCCCGAGATACTTGAACTCCTTCACTTGGGGTAAGGACTCATTCCCTACTTGGAGTGGACAGTCCATCGTTTCCTGCTGAGAACCATGGCCTCAGATTTGGAGGTGCTGATCCTCATCCCAGCCGCTTCACACTCGGTTGCGAACCGATCCAGTGAGTGCTGAAGGTCGCAGACCGATGAAGCCATCAGAACCACATCATCTGCAAAAAAGCAGTGGTGCAATCCTTAGTCCACCGAACTGCAGACCCCCTCCCCCACGACTACGCCTCGAAATCCGATCCATGTATATTACAAACAGGATTGGTGACAAAGCGCAGCCCTGCGGAGGCCAACCCTCACCGAATGATCCGACTTACTTGCCGAGGACCCGGGGACAAACTCCTCGCTTGGAGTAACAGAGATCTGGAGTGGCCGCTGAGTAGAGACCCCCTCACCCCATACTCCCGCAGCACCTCCCACAGTGACTCCCTGGGAACTCGGTCACACGCCTTCTCCAAGTCTACAAAACACATGCAGACCGGATAAGCGTACTCCCAGCCCCCTCCAGGATCCTTGCGAGAGTAAAAAGCTGATCCGTCGTTCCACGACCAGGACGGAATCCGCATTGTTCCTCCTCAATCTGAGGTTCCACAATCGGCCTGACCCTCCTTTCAAGTACCTTGGAGTAAACTTTCCCGGGAGGCTGAGTAGTGTGATGCCTCTGTAACTGGCACACACCCTCTGATCCCCCTTTTTAAAAAGGGGAACCACCACCCCGGTCTGCCACTCCTTCGGTACTGTTTCCGACTTCCACGCAACGTTGATGAGACGTGTCAACCATGACAGTCCCGCAACACCCAGAGCCTTCAGCATTTCCGGGCGGATCTCATCCACCCCCGGGGCTTTGCCACTGTGGAGTTGTTTGACGACCTCAGTGACCTCCCCCCGGGAGATTGGTGTTGATCCCCCGTCATACTCCAGCTATGCCTCTAACATAGAGGGCGGAGTTGTCGGGTTCAGGAGTTCCTCAAAGTGTTCCTTCCAACGCCCTAACACTCCATCAGTTGAGGTCAACAACGTCCCATCCTTACTGTACACAGCTTGGATGGTTCCCTGCTCCCCCCTCCTGAGGTGTCGGACAGTTTTCCAGAACAACTTTGGTGCCGCCCGAAAGTCCTTCTCCATGTCTTCTCCGAACTTCTCCCACACCCGCTGCTTTGCCTCGGCCACGGATGACGCTGCTGCCCTTCGGGCCTGTCGGTACCTTGCAACTGCCTCGGGAGTCCCCCGGGATAACAAATCCCTGAAGGCCTCCTTCTTCAGTCGGACGGCTTCCCTGACCACCGGTGTCCACCAGGAGTTTCGAGGGTTACCGCCCCTTGAGGCACCTAGGACCTTGAGACCACAGCTCCCCGCCGCGGCTTCGGCAATAGAGGCTTTGAACACCGACCACTCTGGTTCAATGTCCCCAACCTCCGCAGGAATGCCTGAAAAGCTCCGCTGGAGGTGTGAGTTGAAGGCCTCCTGCACTTGGGCCTCCTCCAGACGTTCCCAGTTCACCCGAACTACACGTTTGGGCTTACCAGGTCTATCCAGAGGCTTCCCCCGCCACTCGACCCAACTCACCACCAGATGGTGATCAGTTGACAACTCCGCCCCTCTCTTTACCCGAGTGTCCAAAACATACGGCCTCAGGTCCGATGATACGATAATGAAATCCATCATGGACCTTCTGCCTAGGGTGCTCTGGTACCACGTACACTTATGAGCATCCTTATGTTCGAACATGGTGTTTGTTATGGCCAATCCATGACTAGCACAGAAGTCCAGTAACAAACCACCACTCCGGTTCAGATCAGGGGGGCCGTTCCTCCCAATCACTCCCCTCCAAGTGTCTCCATCATTGCCCACATGTGCGTTGAAGTCTCCCAGCAAGATTTAAGAGTCCCCTTCAGGAGCCCCATACAGGACTCTTTCCAGGGTCTCCAAGAAGGCCGTATACTCTGAACTGCTGTTGGGTGCATAAGCACACACAACAGTCAGAGTTTTCCCCCCCATAACCCGCAGGCGTAGGGAGGCGACCCTCTCGTCCACTGGGGTAAACTCCAACAACGAAGCACCCAACTGGGGACTTGTGAGTATCCCCACACCCGCCCGGCGCCTCACACCTTGAGCAACTCCGGAGAAGAATAGAGTCCAACCCCTATCCAGAAGTAAGGTTCCAGAGCCGACGCTGTGTGTAGAGGTGAGCCCAACCAGATCCAACTGGTAACGCTCCACCTCCCGCACAAGCTCCGGCTCCTTCCCCCCCCAGAGAGGTGACGTTCCACGTCCCCAAAGCCAGCTTCTGTCGCCCGGGTCTGGTCCGTCGAGACCCTCCGCTTTCACTGCCACCCTTCTGGCAGTTAATTACTTACAATAAGGCAATTGTTTTTTGTATTACAAGTTTTCTGAAATAGCATGTTTAAATATGCAAATTATCTCATTAAATATGCACATATTTTAACACATTTCAGGAATCGAAATCTGAACTTTGGATAAAGCCAGGTTCAAAATTCTTGTTTCATTTTGTAGTCATATTAATATCTAAGGCTTTTACAGAAGGGATATTGGATATCTCTTTTTATCACTCCATAAATCAGAAAATACTGTCAACAGCCCTAAAATATCCATTTTCGCCATCTTTTAGGTATACAATGTTCTATGAATTATATATGAACAAACCCTTCTGTAAAAGCCTTCATAATATTGATAGGAATATAACTGGAAGGTTTGGTGTATGTATACGTGCTACTGAAGTTGACATTTCGAACTCAGAGTAGGAGAAAAAACTCATTTTGAGAAAACGACCTTTAAATATTGCAGTGAGGCGCTAGCTAAACCCTCCTGTTCTTTGGATGACAGCTTGCGCATCGACGCACTCCGTGAAGGTATTTCATGTTCGGGGTCATTTGTTTTTTGTATAACCTTGCTTCGTGCAAGTGACAATTGTTGTTGTCTTCTCTGTGAACGTTTTTTTCGCCGTTCTTTTGCCATTTTGAGATTTCAATTTCTAGCGGAAAGCTAACCAGGAAGTGTTTTAGCACACCACGTGACGCATCTGAACGAATCACGTTGTCAGAAATTGACACCAGCCAATGAGATTTCGTTTCTTGGTTTAAGACCCCTTTGTGCTTTCACGATTGGTTGCTGATACAAAGGAAATGACCATATTTGGATCCGATGAGATTGTGCAGGAGAGACACAGCTTTCCAACGATATCTCTGATGACATGGTGCACACAGCGGTCGCGGTACTTTATGTTACGTTAGAAAGCTAACTTTTGATGAATTTAGGAGAAATCTACAGACGCAAATAGACAAACTATCGTAAAATAAACACTTAAATGTGTATTTTGTACGTTTTCCTTCCAAAAGCCTGAAAGAAAACATGTTATAGAATCAAAATAGCACAAAATCTCAAAATTGACCAGTACTTGAAAAACGATGTTTTTGCCTGCCTTAACAGCTCAAAACACACAGCTGTAAATGCACTCACGCTGTATTAAGAGACTCAAGGGAACTTTCTCAAGTTACATTTAATGATGATCTGGAATGCAGGCACACATATAGTCTTTTATATACAGAACATGGCTCTTACAGAGCTAATGCAATGATAATATAATAATTATAAGACGGGCCTTTCTCTGTGTTCCTATAGAGCCCAGCTGTGGGGCCTTGTGGTCAGGCTCCAGGTTCCAAGTAGCAGCTCTGCTATAAATACCAGCTCTGCGGAGCTCTAATGGCGCGTTTCCACTGCAGCGGGTAGCTCGCTTTAAGCGTGCCGAGCCGTTCGGGGCCCGTTTTTGGTTGCGTTTCCACTTGGCCTAGTACCGGCTAGCTGGTCCTAATTCACAGTTTTTCTGGACCCATAAAATTGTGGTTCTAGGGCCAGGAACAACCAGGCTGAGTCGGGCTGAGTATGCTAAACTAGAGAGAGAATCGCTGGCAAGGGGGCTACAACTACAACAAGATGAACATATTTGACCGTGATTTAATTGTAATACACGTTTCAAAATGATGCCGAAGTAACAACATACTAATACCGGTTAGTAAAAACCATGAATTAATGCTTTGACAAGTCTGCAGACAGACGGCAGAGAAACACCTTTTAAAATGCGTGTTTTCTAAATGGAGCTTGGCTAAGCTGACGTTATATGCTCCGACCGTCCACACTCACAACAACGGCCTATACAGACATAAATAAAGCAGCGACTGTATTCTCCATGACACAGGCAGTCTGTGGTTTGTACTTGTTTAACTTTTGTCTAGTTTCTGAACAGATATGAGGAGCTGTGAGCTCTGAGTGCTAACAGCTAACGGCTGTGTTGTTTTTCTGGGGCTCGCATTGAAGATGACGTCACGGCTCCGCCTACACTGCGTTACTATAGTAACTACCCCAGTTCCTAAACTGTAATGGAAGCGCAGCATTAAAGAGAGCTGGGCCTAATAAGGCCTAACCAAACCGAGCGAGGCCGAGCGAGACCTGCAGTGGAAACGAGCCAGTCCAGTATTTGTTGAGGCTGTGTCACAGAGGTGTTGATAAGTGTTTTGAGGCTTCAGATTTCTGCTGGTGAGCTGCAATTTGTGACCAGCATGTCTTTTTGCATAATGTATGTTGTACTCTTTGATACCCTACATGATTTCACTTTAAACAATGTTACTTATTGATTGTGATTGATGCAGTCATCATGTCTGTGTTGTTCTTATACTAGGTATTGGTTCGTGGTATTCATTGGTATGTGGTAATAATCAGGGATACTACAATCATTTTACAAATGAAGATCAGTGTACTTTTCATGTGATGTACTTTGGCAACTCAAAGAAATAGTGTGGTATATTGTCCTTTAGCTCTGAGAAAATATCCCTGATAATGTCATTAAGGTGATTGGAAAATGTCTTCTAAAAGATGTTGAGTGTACCTTACAAAAGAGTCTTAGGGATAGACTTGTTTGAGGTGCCTTTAAGGGAAATGTATTGCTTTTGGAGCTTTACCTTTACAAGGGACAAAAACAATCTCAAACTCCGCCAGTTTAACTTCAATTATTTATTTTAATGAATGTTGTCTGAAATGTAATGAAGTGCAAAACATTTCCGGGTCACCTTTTAAATCTATTATACAATTAATGAAACTAAGTGTAACTATAACATACCATAAGAAATCAGAAACATAAATGTATTGCTGTGATATTAACTCGACAGCTTCTGAACTGCAGTGCATAGATGTCATCACAAGCACCTTCTTATCCGAGAGCATTATCATAGGCCTCTAATACAGCATCTGGTGTATATTGTGTGCTCAATGCTTGATTACCATAAGAAAGAGAAATGTGTTTTCTACCTTCAGGTTCAATTAGGAAGCTACACCCATTCAGGTATGTGGGGGGGGGGGGGGGGGGTGAGGGGGAGGGGGATCTGGGAACTTGGAGTAGATGTATGGGAGAAGACATAAGTCAAAGGCCTTTCCTCTGGGATGCCATTACCATGGTGAGATGCACAGGAGGCCGTACTCACAAACACTCAGAGTGTCAGCCTGCTTTCTTGTCTCCTGCCATCCACTGTGAGAGACATCCTGCTGCACGCTCTACCTCCTTGTTGCTCTATATATATATATATACTGTATTTATACACGTATATATCAAAGCTACGGCTGCTTGATGTGTTGGACGTCTTGGTCGGTCCCTGTAGAGGTAGGAGCAGGTACACACACATACTGGGACAGCCTATCAGGCCCCTCCACAGGGCTCTGATGGGCTGTGGCATTGATAGACCATCTTAACTGTGTCACGTTGGATTACACTGAGCTGGACGAAAACACAAAAGAGAGAAGTGAAGAAGAGAGAGGAGGGGGAGGCCAGAAAGGGGGAGGCCGAGAGATCAAACCCTCTCCTCCTCCAAGAGAGCCTCTTTCTGTCTTTCTCTCAGCGACAGGTCCTTATCCTGGAAGAAAAGACTTAATCCCTAACCCCCCCCACCTCCTCCCTCCCCCCTCCTCTCCTCCCAGTGGTTCTCTGGCTGCCCTGCCTCTCTGTCTCTCTGCTGCTGAGGGACAGTACTGTCTCAGCTGTAAGGCTTTGTGCTCCTCCTGGGAACCTGCCTAGGAGATTGATCTGCGCAACGTGAGGAGCACAAAGACCTGGGGGTTTACGCACCGCAGAGCCAGCCATGTATCAAGATGTATCCGGCGTGGGAGTAGCCATACCTGTCTTGTTGCATCACGGCTAAACGGACAGATGATGGGAGGAGGAAGGAGCGCAGAGGGAGGAGAGGAGGGGGTGGGATGGGGTTGCGCGCTCAAAGAAAAGAGAATGAATTCATGTTGGGTGTAGTGTTTTAATCTTTAGGCAATCACTCTCTTCTTCTTCTTCTTCTTCTTCTTCTTCTTCTTCTTCTTCTTCTTCTTCTTCTTCTTCAGAAATGGCATGATCGAACAATCAACAAATACAGATATAAATGCATTCCATTGCATTTACCTTTTGCCTCTAAATCGATGCTTTAAAGATATATCTCAAAGCAAGCACGCGGTAAAGGTAACGCTCACCGAGGATTTGAATACATGTTACCATTGATCACTATCATGTCATCCACATTTCTGCTGCACCCATTTAGCAAGTGTCCAGAGCCTTTGGAATGTGTTGTCAGGGTTCCTGGTTGTCACTACTGTTGTGAATTCTACCTCCATTATTTCCATGACTGAAAAGAATAGTGTCGAATGCGTTTATGCATGTGTTACATTGCGTTACTGCATTACCTGAACAAAGGTCTTTGGTCAAACCTTTTCTGACTTCGCTAGAATTCAATTCTATTTGAAGTATTTTCTACTTGACATACGATGTGCACCTTGACTGGGGCACACCACCTTGGCTGAACATCTCTGTGCTGCAGCTCACCCACACACGGTGGGCGATATAATAATCACCGAGGCTCTGTCAAGGCCGCTCTGCATTGTGATGGATGGCATTCCTTTTTCTCTATTTCTGCTGTTTCCTCTGTCACTCACACACACGCGCACACACGCACACACACACACGCACGCGCGCACACACACACACACACACACACACTGCATCGCTGAGATCCAGTCTCTGGCTTCACTCTGCTGGTGTATCTAAGAATCCTATTTGGCTGTTCCATTGTGTGAGTTGAGATAGAGGACCATCACAAGGTCACCGAACACATCAGCACAAAGAGCCCTATCTCCCGCTCTCTGTCCCTGTGTGAACGTTTGCTCTCTCTCTATCTATCTGTCTGCCCCCCTCTCTCTCCCTCTCTCACACACACACACACACACACACACACACACACAACACACACACACACACACACACACACACACACACACACACACACACACACAATCTCTGCTGCAGTCACTGTCTCTTATTCATTCACTCTACAGGCCATGAGCAGACAGCTCCTTGAATGTCCTGACCTCAGACTCGCTGAAACCACTACAGCCTCCCTGACTTCCAAATATCAGACCACTCAATCTGGACTCAGTAACACGGAGCTTCTATATATCAGGATGTGAAGAGTATAGAGAGCTGATCCCATTGTTAGATTGGGATCGTGGACAAAAGGGTTATGAAGGGAGACTGCAACAACATGACATAAATAATATGCCTCCCTTCACATGTGCTACCTATTAAGTTATCTAATCATTTATCATCCTGCTTATGCATTTTAACAAAGTTTCATATTGATGTTATTATTTATATTAAAGGTGGGGTAGGTCATTTTGGAGAGACCAGCTAGAGTGCGCTCGAATTTGAAAATACACAACCGGAAAAAATCTGCCACTTCCTTACAGAGCCCCTCCTCCAACACACACATGACTAATGAGGGCACAAGATAAGTTTGTGCACAGATGGAAGGCTGACAGGCAGGTAGGCCATCCAGTTACTTTAGCCGGGCTGGCTCAGATGATTGGTCGTGCTTTTTACAGCACTACGGCTTCCACAGATGAATTTTTTTAATGGATTTTTTGTCAAAGCACTTAAGATATTCATTGCTATCGGATGTTAAGAGCATTCCATGGAATATATAACAACAAGTGTTTCTGAAATAAATTACATACCCCACCTTTAAGGGATATTCTACACACAAAAAAATCTAAAATATAGTAGTATATATTATTGTGAGTTGCAGATATCAGACCTTGTTGGAGGCACGATCGTCTTCTCTGGTTGCAAAAAGACGTTCAAGTTGTATTCATAGTATTTCTTACTTGGTTCATCAAACATTTTGAACATGAATTTATGTAATTGATAGTGTCAGGTCATCTTTTATACAGCACACTGATTATTGTGTAAATAATGATGAGTTAAAGCAGTGTACTGAATGCTCTTGGGCAGGGCTTACTCGACAAGTAGTAGCTAGTTAGTTGTTGTCCAATAAACTCTTCTGGTAAATTAGATGTGTGCAGTGTTCAGTTGTGCTTACCTCCAGCATCTAGTGACCTTCTGGAGACAAAAAAAGGAAGATGGCAACGGCCACCATATTAGTAAGGCACAGCTATTTGTACTTAAAAAACAATGATTTATCTGAAGATGTTCAGTCTGGCTTTAGAACACATCATAGCACAGAGACAGCTCTGGTTAAAGTCACAAATGACATTCTAATAGCCTCAGACAAGGGACTTGTCTCTATTCTTGTTTTGCTCGATCTCAGTGCTGCATTTGATACTATCGACCATGATATCCTATTGCAAAGACTAGAGCACTTAGTTGGCATACAGGGAACTGCTTTAGGCTGGTTTAGTCCTATCTATCTGAACGCTCTCAGTTTGTACGTGTTAACGATGAATCTTCCACGCAAACCAAAGTTAGCCATGGAGTGCCACAGGGCTCAGTGCTCGGACCTATTTTGTTCATATTATATATGCTTCCGTTAGGCAATATTATAAGGAATCATTCTGTAAACTTTCATTGTTATGCGGATGATACTCAACTATATTTATCAATCAAGCCTGATGAAATTAATCATCTAAATAAAATTCAAGACTGCCTTAAGGACTTAAAAATGTGGATGACCTTAAACTTTTTGATGTTAAACACGACCAAAACTGAAGTTATTGTACTTGGCCCGAAGAATCTACGAAACAAATTATCTAAAGATATACTAACTATGGATGGCATTTAATTTGGCCTCCATGAGACTGTGTAAGGAATCTTGGTGTTATATTTGATCAGGATTTTGTTAGGATTTGTCGGTGTTGGTATTTTTCTTGTCCTTTTCTATCTTTGGGTTTCCTATTTTATTTTGTAAAGTGTTCACCCCCGTTTCCTGCCTGTTTTCTTTCTGTCGGTTTCCCTCTCTGATTACCCAATTGTGTTCACCTGGTACCTATGTGTTTTCTCCTCCCTCCTCACCTGTCTCGTGTTTATGTGATTAGTCCTGGGTGTATTTAAGTTCTGGGTTTTCTGTCTCTCTTGGTCGGGTTGTCTTGTGATTTGGCTTGTCCTCGGTGAGTGTTCTGTCTGTGTATATATAGCCTTGAAATAAAGGAATTATTTTGACTTTAATCTGCATTTGGGTCCTACTTGCTTCACACACCGTAACATTACAACCCGACCCGAAATATGGGCCCAGCAGATCCTTTTGAGCAGGAGTTATTGGACTTTACTTTTTCTTTGGCTACCTGCTCTGATCAATGGATAGGAGCGGTCAGGGTTCAGCAGCGAGATGCTGCTCTGGCAGAAGCAGTCCACCTTACACTGAGGAATCAAAGTTTGGTGAAATTCTTACCTGCCAGGCTTTTGGATTACCTCACAATTTGTTTTCCTGATCCTGACAGACCCAGGTCTCCCAACTCCTGTTTTGACACCACACGCATTGGTGTGGTCCGTCTGGCGTCAGCCCCTGCTTCTCACCCAGTGTTTGCTACTGTCCAGGAGCCATTCGCTGGTACTCGTCTGGCCTTTGGAGGTCCACGGAGCCTCCAAACGGCTCCTAAAGGAAGGGGTCGCAAGGCCAGGTTGGCAGCACGAGCCCAAAGAGCCAGGGTTCCAGAACCAGTTCAGCCCCCAGCAGCCATGGTTACGGACCCAGTTCTGGCCCCAGCAGCCATGGTTCCGTGCCCCAGTACCATCCCACATAGCCATGGTACCGTGCTCCAGTACCACCCCACACAGCCATGGATCCGTGTTCCGGTTCCCTGCCCTGCAGCCATGGTTCCGGCTCCAGTGCCGGTCCCAGCAGCCACGGTCCCTGCTCCGGAACCGGACTTTACAGCCATGTTTCCGGCTCCAGAACCGGACCTTTCAGCCAGGATTCTGGCTTCAATTCCGGCCCCAGTCCCGGTCCCAGCAGCCTTGGTGCCAGACCCAGATGTGGCCCCAGCTGCCACAGTCCCATCTCCAGTTCCCCCTCCAGTTCCCTCTCGAGTTCCCTCCTTTAGTCCCTCCTCTGGTCCCTCCTTTAGTCCCTCCTCGAGTCCCCTCTCTAGTTCGCCTCTCGAGTCCCCTCTCAAGTTCCCTTCTCTAGTCCCTCCTCTAGTCCC
>RQJG01035788.1:0-10221 GCA_009756435.1 Chionodraco myersi | reverse complement strand
AGTTTATAGACCAGTTCCTCACCAGTTTATAGACCAGTTCCTCACCAGTTCCTCACCAGTTCCTCACCAGTTCCTCACCAGTTCAGCCCAGTTTCAGAGCAGTCCCACCTGATGCCAGTACCTTGCTTTATCTTGGAGAAGTCGATGATCCAGCTCTCGTCCCACAGCAGCTTCTGCTTCTGGAACCGCAGCCACTGCACACACAGGTTATTGATTAGCTTTCACATCCTGCATTATTCCGTAGTGTTCCAGGGCTTCTGCGGTCAGGTCCTCACCACGGCGGTCAGGACGAAGCAGAGGCAGAGCAGGCTGAGCGGCAGGCCGATGGACAGTTTGGTGGTTGGAGTCATCGGGCATTCGCCACAATCCGCCGAACACGTAGAACAAAGCTCCGCCTCCTCACAGACGCCATCGCCACACACTTAGAAACCAGAAAGCAGGAGCTACTTGTTAAGGGTTTAAGCGTAGGGAGGGTACTTAGGGTAATACCGCTAAGGGTAGCCAAAACCCAGCCCCAACGGTACCTCCGAATACCCGCTGTACCCACAAACAAAGCCGTGTGATACTTGATGGTCACTCAGTAAATATATATAACTGACCTACAGCCGGCTCCACGGTGCTCTTGGCCTCCAGAGCGACCTGCATGCGTCCGACTCGAATGTGAGCGATGAGCGAGGTCAAACCGGAGTGAACCAGAACCACCTGGGGGTCAGAGGTCAGAGGTCAGAACTGGAAGAGCTATCTGAGAGTTTTTGGAGGTGTTTGGAAGAATAGAACATTAGAGATGTGTTTCATCCTCATGTGGAGATTATTTTCTGTACTTTTAGAAACTACGACAGGTTTAAAGTAGTGTTTCGTCTGAGTCTAAAGAGATTAGCGCAGGATTACATTTAAGATATAGTGGATGTATAAAGTGGTGTATCATCTGGGGACAAATATTACTGTTAGGCTTTTTAGGAAAGCTTAGAGCAGGTGTGTCAAACTCAATTTCATCGCGGGCCACATCAGCATTATGGTTGCACTCAAAGGGCCGGTTGTAACTATATAAAATATACATAAAATAATGTGTTATATTACATTATTGCCTCTGAATTGGATTATTATCGGATAGGATAATGACTTAGTAATTAACTACGTTTGAAAGCAAATAATTGCAAGTCTCTTCAGTGCGCATGTCACAAAACGAGATGCATTGTGGGACATGTAGTTTATGGGCAACCTGATTCTGTAAAGCGGCATTTAATCGTATAATAAACGTATTACATTCTTTGCAAGCTCTTGCGGGGCCACATAAAATGAAGTCGCGGGCCGGATGTGGCCCCCGGGCCTTGAGTTTGACACCCCTGGCTTAGAGTATCATCCTCATATTTAAAAATCAACAAATGTCATGTTTTAACGTTTAGGTTGAACTGCAGAGAATAGGAAGTGAAAGATATTTGTTCAATTGGGATGTAATGAGTTAATGTTGGACTTTATACTCATGTGTACGTGCTGCCGCCGCCCGTCTCTAGCTCCTATCACGCCTCTATGGACAGAAGGAGGACCAGACCCTGAGATACTTGATAAAGCGCTGCGTCACCTTGGAGGTCCAGTTGCTCTGCGTCATCTTCCCCGCGGTGGAGATGGTGTGAGTGAAGATCTTCCCGTCGTCAGGGATCCAGGGCCCGCAGATGCTCTCCGTCTGAAACAAAAAGCTGAGTGTCGGTGGGTTGCTCCTCGGCCGAAGCTCAACCCTTCAGCAAAGGTTTCTAAAAACCAGGCTGCTGGTGGTTCTCTTCATCCCGCTGGTAAACAACTAAAATGGTGGCGATAAAAGAAGGCAGATATAAAATATGGCTTCTTTAAAATGAGGAGTCTATTGCCCTGTATTATATAACCAGCATTTCATGTTATGTGTTATTTACATTCTCAGTGAAATCATTGATTTGATTTCGATACGTTTTGTTGAACTGTTGGGGATTTGAGACCTTCGACATGTTGCGAGTCCTTGTCAAAGAAACGTTTCCTCTGAACTGGAGCGGAACGTGAAACTAACTAATAAAGAACGTGTTTTAAAGACGTCAGATATAGGGTTGGGTATCGAGAACCAGTTCCGGTACTAGTCCGGTTGCATGTATCATTTTTTTACCCTGCCACTCAAAGAACCGGAATTGAGAACCGTTAAGAACCGGAATCGAAAAGTAGAATCGGAATCGGAATCAGAATCGTGGAAATTCAAACGATACCCAACCCTAGTCAGATTTGTACCATGTGTCCCAGAGGACAGGAGTGGATGTTGGCGTGGTGGATGCAGCAGTTCTCTCCGTCAGCGTCTTTCCAGTTGGTCGGACAGTCGATGTTTTCACAGAACCTCCGAGCTGCGTCTGCGTCCACGATGGCACTGAAGATTACAGAAGGGTTCGAACCAGGATCAAATCCAGTTTAGACCGAGTGTGAGAGCCATTGTTCGTAAACACAAACGGTGATGACGAAGCCGTGTGAGGGACTTCATTCTCTGATCTCCAATTCGTACATTCACAAACAACTGTCAATGTATAATAATTAGGTTTAGACAAAAAACGAAATCAAAGTGACTCATCTAAGAGAAAATGAAGCTTAAAAATTGGGATAAATAACTCCAGGATCCACATCATTTTATAAAATAATTTTTCGTGCAAATATTTCACTTTTTAAATGTAGAGAATATTAAAATTCTTCGTTTTACATTGTTGACCTAACCAGGGTTCGAGTTATGATCTGAGTTTTGGGGGTTTTTAAAATATAACTATATCAATAACAGCCGGGTAACAACGTAAATAACGGGTGATATGTATACGCCTTGGACAGGGCCGGCCCTGACCAATTTGCCGCCCTAGGCAAGATTTTAGCTGGCGCCCCCCCCCACTAAAATGCAGACACTCACTATGATTCGCACGTGCACGGTGTGGCATGACCACAAAAACAAAGATATGGACACAAGATGTGTGCAACTGTATTTAGTTTCCTATCCATTTGAACATGATTTAAGTGGGAGGGGACCTCACCTCCTCTAGGGGGGTCCGGGGGCATGCACCCCCGGGAAGACTTGTTTTTTTTAATATTGAATTAAAAGCATCAATCTGGTGCACTTTGAGAGCAGCATTAAGAGATCTATGGAAACATCTCTCAGCACCAGATGAAACAGAACTGTAAGTAGATTTTCTTTTTCTTTATGGATATTTTACAAATCACTCTCCTTTCAAACTGTATTCGTTTATTAATAACAACTTTTTTGTACTGTCATATATTATTTTATACCTGTTTTTCACCTGTTCTCTTATTTTTTTATAACTATAATGATCATATAAAGGTGTGCCTTTACCTCACTGAGCTGAGGTTATCAGAGCCGCTCAGTCTTTCAGGAGAGAGCTCTCTAAAGCTCTCCCCCCCGCGGCCGCTTACACAGTAAATTCCAATGTTAATAAAAGCACACAGAAGCTGTGTACGTTTTTTGGGAGTTTGATTTATTTTAAATTAACACAAATACAAAATTAAAACCTATAATTGCACACTACCATTATTTCAAAAAAAGAACAATTTCACATAAACCTTTGGTTTTTACTGGGGCAGTTCAACTTGATTTTGGGGGGGGGGTGTATGGTGTATGGGCACTGTACGCAATATAGGCGTAGTTCTGTTAGTATAAGATAATAAGATGTACTTTGTTGATCCAAAATCGGGAAATTGTGTTGTTATGAAATACAACATTTTCTTTTTTAATTTCTAACTTTTTTTTTTTCTTACATTTTCGGCGCCCCCTATGGGTTGATGCGCCGTTAGCATTCACCTATACTGCCTATGCCGAGGGCCGGCCCTGGCCTTGGAGGTGAAGTGCGGGCATGTTGCCATTCCAGAGAGAATACGATGCATAGTTCTTTTGGAAAACATGTCTCTCCAGTCACAAAGAGTCGTGTAATAGCTCCGTTCGTCCACACGGCAAAACATAGCTTATCACAAATAACCCTCTCAGGACGCCACGTGGATACAACATGTGTTCCTGTTCATTTCTAATGACCGGGGTCTGTGTCACGAGATCGCAAACTTTCCCAGTGAGAAGAAAAAACGCTAAACGTTAAAATGCTTTTTGATTACATTTCTAGCGAGAAGTTTATATTGTACTTTTAAATGTAGGTCCAGTGGATGTGTAGGATCCATAGTTTGATTTGTTTACGAAATATTGTATCCATGTCGCGTCTTGAGAGGGTTATTTGTGAACATACGTTTTGCCCTGTGGACAAACGCAGCTATTGCACGTGTTTTGTGAGAGACTGAGTTTTACCACCATTTAGAACCCTCTAACCCAGGGATGGGCAAATGGCGCCCCGCGGGCCGCCTGCGGCCCCCACCTCCTCTTTTTGCGGCCCTCAGATTAATTTATAAACAACGTAATTAATAAAAAAAAAAATTTAAATAATTTTTAAATATATTTTTTATTTGTTTTATTTGTAGTTCTGATACGGTCCACTAGACTCCTAGTTACGTCGCGAGCTGCGTACATGATTTCAAATACCGCAAAATAATCTGTGACGCAGTATTGTGTTTGTTTCCCGGGGAAACCCTCACAAGAAACACCGGCTGTTGTTATTCCTGCTGTGACGTTAAGTTGCCTCTTGTAATTATGCCTTTAGCTTAAAGGTTGTATTTATCATCTGAATTTGGCGAAACAAGTTTAATATTCTTAAAACCAAGACTCTGTTTATTTGAAATCAGATGAAAACAAACTGTCCTGCCGTGTTATCTATGATTACTACGCTTTTCATTCATAATGTCAGCGGGAGGGAGGGGGGGGGGCGCTGAGGAACAGCAGAGTGCTGACGGGTGTCTGTGTGGACACTCCCCTTATTGTGGAATAAGGGGAATGCAGAGACTGGCTACAAGTGTTTTAGGTTCAAGTTAGACGACTAACGTCTGGGTTAGAGTTCATGACTTCATGTGTGTGTCATCTAATGGTTCATCTCAATACACACACATTTTCCGTGCTTTCCAATACTTTAAAATAGTTTTATTCCGCTGTTTAATAACCCGTTCAATACAAACATGCCACTTGTAAAAATGAAATAAAATGTCTGTGAACTGATATTTGTCAGTGAGCTCATTAGAGGATGCTCCCATTGATTGTGAAATGTCAGACTTAGGATATTTGTTAATAATTACATTCAACACATGGAATTTATGTGTGTGTGTGTTCCAAGTGAATATGCGCCCCCTGGTGGCCAGTACATCAATGACATGGCCCCCACCCCCACCATGTTGCCCATCCCTGCTCTAACCTGTGAGGAGATGAGGTTCTCAGTAGAACACTCACCTGTGAGTGAAGATGTGGTTCTCGACGGCCCAGCGGTAGAACGCCTCTCCGGCGCTCACAGAGTACGAGACGCTGAACGGCTCTCCGCTCTTCACGGTGTCCGGAGGGCGGAGCAGCCACGCCATCTCCAGACCTGAGGGGGGGGGGACCATCCGATGAAGAACACGTTTCAGCAGCATCACTTATCATTTAGTATTTATGGCCGACTCAACAGTTTGAGAGCAACGAGAGAACTCTCAGGAGAATCAACCCGTCTCTCAAAGAGTCGTGTAATAGCTGCGTTCGTCCACACGGCAACACGTAGCTCATCACAAATAACCCTCTCAGGACGCGACGCGGATACAACATGTGTTGGCGAAGTCCCTCCCTTTCCGGAGCCTCCACGGGACCCCGGAAGCATAACATTATACATTGAAGTCAATGGAGAGAGAAAGGTTATCTTTTGATCCCGTTTGAATTGTGCCACGAATTACACATACGATGTTTGTCAATTTAAAAGAATATTTTGAAAGTCAAAAAAATAAAGATGTGTCGTAAAACTGTGAAGTTACACATTTTTTTGTGTGAAACCGCTGAGTGAACTACAGGTCTCTGGTCTCGCACAATAGCTAACAAGGTACGCTAACGTGTTTTGTTTCAGGAACTAGTTTTCTCCTTTAGAACTTCGTGGTCTCTGTGTATGCTGTGGATAACATTAGTGTTCACAAGAGCAAGGTACACTCCCATGTTTTGTTTTAGTTGCTCTTCAGATTGAAGCGGCCAGTTTTATATCGACTATACTGTATGTGTGATCTCCTTTTACATCTCGTTGTGTCATTTGAGTTTATGTGCTGTGTGTAGATTCCAGGCACAGCTGTGTGTGACTCCCTCTGGTACACCGGTATGTGTTTTCCTAATGTAGAGAGCATTGATTAATTAATAAACTACACACTGAGTCTAGATCCTGACCAAGTCCTTTTTTATTGTTGATCAAATGTTTTTCAAAAATGTATTCATACACATTTAGAAAAATACAATGTACAATCACAACCAGTACAACACAAATTACAAACAGTACAGAAAAAACAAACAACAACAACAATCAGACAAAACTATTGATGCTTGCCTCAATGCGACTGAGCAGAGACCAGCAAGCTGCCATCCAGACAGCCACCGGAGGACAGCGGACAAATCCCCAGTGGCAGTTACACAGGCGGGGCAGGTTGACATCCACTCCATGCGCGTCCCTCATGAAGAGGGTGCTCGGGGGGTACAACTTGGACGGAGTCATGGCTGTCAACTGGGGGGTTGTAAACGAGGCCGAAGGGGTGAAGGCTTTTGTGCAGGCCTATCAGGAGACAGTGTTCGAGTCTGGTCTCTTTGTGAGTGAGTTGGTGTTTTGGGAGCATCTCCCGATGGACTTGTGCAGCCATCTGCCCTGCTGGAGGTGAAGTGTCCACCATCATTATACATGATGGTGTATATAGTATATATATATATTTGTATACATATCTGTAAATTGTATAATTGTATTTGATTTAAAAGTCTTTTTGATCTCTGTCTATAAACACAAACTGAGTAAGATTGACAATAAAGTTGACTTTGAAAATATATATATTCTTTATGAAAATAGTTGCCTGTTGGAGAAATGAATCCAAATGAAACGTTGGACTGAACTACAACTACGCCTTTAAATCTCTACGGACTGATTTCAGTGGGATGGCAAGTTCCTATCTTTAAACATTTAATAGTTTTTTCTCAACAGATTTGATTTTCTGAAGTTAATTTAACTTAGCGTAGGATTGCAACTCTTTGAAACTGTAGGTGGCGCAGTGGTCTGTGCATCCGATCATCAGATCAAGGGGGGTGCTGGGGAACTCCAGTTCGAAACCCGCTCCTGCCCCACTGCGTCAGGCCGTTGTGTCCTTGGGCAAGACACTTCACCCGGATGTGCTCCTGTGGGTATTGTCCACAGTACATGTATGATACCAATGTGTACTTGTAAAAGCGCCTCGATGACCTCGAGGCGTGAAGATGGACGGTGTGGCGCAGTGCGCTGTGCAATGATCATCAGATCAAGGGGTGAAACCCGCCGCTGCTGCGTCTGTAAAGCCGGTGTGTCCTTGGGCAAGACACTTCACCTGAACTTGCTGCTGTGGGTATTGTCCACAGTGACCATTGCATGTATGTAATGTGTGTATATGTAAAGCGCTTTGAGTCATTGAAAAAGCGCTATAATAAATGTAAGGAATTATTATTATTATTAAAAGAGCCGTTGTGTTTGGGTGTGCTGGTCTCAGGTCAGTCTAAGCCCTCTCTCGCGGATGCGGCGGGCCAGCTGGATGTCCTCGGGCATGATGGCGACCCTCTTTGCTTGGTTCATCTTACTGGGGGCAGCTGCATGGATGTCGGTGCAGTCCACAGTCAGTGTGCAGTTGAAGGCAGAATGGATGTATTATTGACTCCGAATGAAGCACAACTTCATGTCATACAATACATTGACTTTATTTGTAATTGTGTAAAAACATATGAGCATAATGATTAGCAAGCAGGACCTGCAGGAACAGAGCACGTGATGGATGGAGCTGGGAAGAGAGAAGAATAAAGAAAACAGATCCACTTTATTATCGGATATTAAAAATTCAATTTCAAAACAAGTTGCCGCTCCTACAGTTTTCTAGTATGTAAAGTTGATTTCACTTGACCTATGCACAATATCACACTCAATACATGTGTGTCTCTGGGGGGTGCATTGTGCCTTTGATGTATATAAATAATATACCATAACCAAATACTATTACGTGCAGTGGAAGTCAGGTTGCCAGAGCAGGTCAGTGTGCATGTTCCTCAGGGTCTCAGCAGCTACAGGTGAGGGAAAGGAAATAAAAGAGAAAAAGGTCAGTAACAACACTTTAAAGTAACAACACTTTGAATAATTATCTCTTCTAATAATTTTCTCTCAGTAATCACTCAACTACTGTCTTTCCAACAAACAGATTGACTCACCCTCACTGTCATCACAATGAAACACGTCCAGAAGAATGTCATGCAAAGCTTCCTGCCTGCCTTCGACTCTCCCTGACTGCTTCCTTAGCACCCGGTGGATGGCGCAGTCGGCTACTCTTCAAATGTTTCACGAAATACTTACCATCATGACTACTCTTACTTCATGTAATAAAATAATAACTTCATGGTAAGGCTACTAAAAGTGACACGGCTAAGTAATGTAATGCTAACTAACTGCTCGCTACTAGCTAGGTAGCTAGCTTGACTGTGTTCCATGCACAACATGTGTATTACATAGACTGTATATATAAAGGTATATTACCTGATATGTCTGGTCCGGCGACTCCTGGTCCTTTCATCAGACGGGAATCGATAGAACGAGCAAGTGGTATGATCACTTATTACAACCTGGTACGAAGCACACAGGCATCTTGTAAAAGTGCATTTATTTTTAGCAGTCTCTTATTTATTGGAGGGAATAAATCAGTTAAGACAGGGGTGTCAAACTCAAGGCCCGGGGGCCAAATCCGGCCCGTGACTTCATTTTATGTGGCCCGCAAGAGCTTGCAAAGAATATAATACGTTTATTATACGGTTACATGCTACTTTATCATTTTAATTAATTTCTTATTTTATAGTTAGTTATCTTTGATTTATCCTGAATTGTATTAATCTGTGTGAATCTGTGCTCTCCTGTTTTTCAATCTTACTCTGTTGCTGTTAAAGCACTGAATGTCCCCACGGGGATTAATAAAGTTCCATCTCATCTTATCTTATTTTACAGAAGCATGTTGCCCTTAAACTACATGTCCCACAATGCATCTCATTTTGTGACATGCGCACTGAAGAGACTTGCAATTATTTGCCCTAGACGTCTGCTTTCAGACGTAGTTATTACCCTATCCAATAATAATCCAATGCAGAGGCAATAATATATAATACATTATTTCATGTTTATTATGCATTTATATATGTATATTTATATAGTTACAACCGGCCCTTTGAGTGCAGCTATAATGCTGATGTGGCCCACGATGAAATTGAGTTGGACACCCCTGAGTTAAGAGATCTTCTTCTTCTTCTTCACTTTAATTACGAGTCGCAACCACTTGGAGAATTATCGCCTGTGACATCCATTACGCGACCCAGAATGGGATTTGTAGTCTTTGTAGTCGCGTATTTTTCATAGTCTTATATTTCAACAGTTTTACGACAAAATGTGACTTTTTTGACATGAACTTATTGTTTAAGATTGACAAACATCGTATGTGTAGTTCGTGGCACAATTCAAACGGGATCAAAAGATACGTTTTCTCTCTCCATTGACTTCAATGTTAATGTTTCGCTCCCGGGGTCCCACGGGCGTGACTTCGCCTCTCTGTTCATTTCTAACGACCGGGGTCCGTGTCACGAGATCGCACGCTTTCCCAGAGAGAAGAGAAAGCATGGCGACACACGATTCATCTTTAGTGGAAAATCCTAAATTGGCGTTAAAATGCTTTTTGATGACATGTCGAGCGATACGTTTACATTGTTCCTTCAGAATGAACGCCGGCGGGTCCATAGCTCGATGTTACCAAGACTATTTGAGCTGCATGTTTTTTGTACACATGTCGAATCCATGTCGCGTCTTGAGAGGGTTATGTGGAACATGCGTGTCGCCCCGTGGACCAACGCAGCCGTTACACGTTGTTCTGTGAGGCTGGAGAGATGAGGGTGTTAATGAGAAGCTCCTCAGTCTCTCTGGAACCTGTGATCTAGATGAGAGCACACACAGAGGCCTCTGACCTCCGCAGTCCATCATGTTGGACTCGTTGGGTTCGTCCAGAGGCCAGCAGTCGAACTCGCTGTTATCCAGATCGTGCCAACAGCAGGTCGGGGACACACACACCTGACACACACACACACACACA
>RQJG01035779.1:0-10396 GCA_009756435.1 Chionodraco myersi | reverse complement strand
CGTCCCGTGTTACTTTCGTCCCGTGTTACTTTCGTCCCGTGTTACTTTCGTCCCGGCTCTCCCTACGTGTGTGTGGTGTCAGGTGTCAGTATGAGAGGATGACAGCGCGTCTAATTTTGATGTGGCCCAAGAGCCAATCACAATAATACCTGCGATGCAGTGAACCAATCACCTTTGAGCGGGGGGAACCTATCGTTGATTAAACACTATCCAGTGTTTCCCCTACCATTGTCTTGGAGAGGCGCTGCGCCCCGCCAACGGAGCCCCGCCCCCCTGACATTCAAGGTGTTTAAAAATAAATAAATATATATATTATTTAATTTTTTTAAATATATATGTAGCACTAAATTGCAAATAATCTATAACTACTGTCACTTTTCACATTGAACATGTGCTCTTTTATTAAATAAACTAAACGCTTTCATTTTAAGTTGTGAGTTTAGTGTTTTTGACCCTAAGAAAAACTGATGCATTAATCAATAACAATAATCCACAGCTCCTCTCTCTGCTCCAGAGGATTTAAAAAATATATATCCCAATGCCACAAAAATGCATCAGTGACGTGGTTGAAATCTTGTCTCCAGAAAACAAAAAACCGAAACAAGCGGTATCAGTGACTGTGTTTGATGTGGCTCTTTGCAGTAACAGAGAAAAAATGTGGCTCTTAACCTCTGACTGATTGGCCACCCCTGCTTTAGGGGGGTCGTCGCCTCCTCTTGGGGGGTCCGGGGGCATGCTCCCCCGGGAAGATTTTTTTTTTTTAAATATTTGAAGTTGAAAGCATCAATCTGGTGCACTTTGAAAGCAACATTAACCCTACCTTAATAACACCTTAAAGCGGACAAAAGGCACTGGAGAACACTCATTAACACCCTTTAATGAAGCAAACTAATGCCTTAACTCACTCAAATAGTTGTTTACTTATTAAGGTGAAACGAATGTGCGTAGAGTTTTAAAGGATGCGGATAGTCTCACCTTGATTCTGGCGCATTGCTTATCGTTTTATAGATCTATTCTAATCCACCATCTTTGTTTGTGACGTAAAGAGTGTAAGAGTCACGTTTCTGAATCGGACACTCTGAGTGGATGCAGTCACAGCCAATCGGAGTCTGATTCAGAGGGTTGCCTGTCAGTTCCGTTGCTATGGTTCCGTTGTTATGTGTACTGAAACGAGAGCCGGTATAATTCCACGCGCGAAAACAAAATAAAATTGGAATACGTTATTTTAGTGTCTTAAAAGTAGACTGAGGTATGAAGGGTTAACGTTACATCTTAGGATAATTTGTAGTCATGTTCTGTATACATACTAACATATAAGGGTATACTTAGTGTGGTTACTCCATGTTTACTAGCTATAACATTAACGTTACATAACTCTTTTTCACTTCTTACTCAGTGCAGATATCACCATTAGATTAACAAACCTGAAACATCATCCATTTCTTGACTGCTGGTGATGACATTGTTGTCAGCTGCTGATACTGCTGCTGCTGCTGCTGCTGCTGCTGCAGCTTGTGGCGCCGGCTGCTTCGATGACAATAACTTTCTAATATCCATAACTTTATAGGCTATTAGCTTAAAACTCGTCAGGCACTAGGAAGGATCACTTCTTCTTCAGGGCAGGCTACGCAGTACGCAGGATAATGTCCCACAGTGGCTGCCTCTCTGGTGGACTCCGGTACTGCACATTACTCCCGAGACGTTTTAAAAAAAAAAACATTAAAATCTTTTAAAAAAAATATTATTTTTTTAAATGAAACATCCGGGGATTTTCAGAAAACATCCGGGGCTTGAGCCCAAGTAGCCACCCCCTAGCGCCGCCACTGGCTACACTAATAATACAAAGTTATTATGGCTGTGTGTACCTTTTGTGCACCTCCTAGTGGTTAAAGCACGTTATTGAATTCATTTCATTTCATTTCATTTCAAACCTTTATTTATACAGATAAAATCCCATTGAGATCATTGATCTCTTTTCCAAGGGAGACCTGTTCTAGTAGTTCCACATGAAACATAAAAGCATAAACAGAACAACAAAAGGACATCATCCAGCATCATTTACATAATTATCCACATAAACAGGTACCAATAGCTTCTGATTGACTAACATCCAACCGAGCTTTAAAAACATTTAGTGGCACCAGATTGTTCAGTTTCCATTTAATTTGAATATTGTTTATGTGTTATATTTGATTTTTTTTAAAGAAATATTAAGAGACATACTGTCATAGGGCGAAAGTATGAATATATATATAAAAAACTCAAAAGAACTATAAGATCTCTACAATAAAACAGTCTTAGTGCAGGGATGTTACAAAGATATATAGGATGGAGGTGCAAACAGAAAAAACAATTAACCTTTATTTAAACATTAAAATAACAGATTAAGGGTCTTCTTTTAAATAAGAAAAAAAACGTTGGGGTAATCTAATCTACAGATAAATATTAAGCCTGACAAAGGACTTAACGTCATATATTTGCTTTCCTGCAATGTTAACTATGTTGAAGCACTTATTTAACTGATATTATACACATTAATTATACTCTTATGTATGTAGATAGAATAAGAAATGTGCAGAATATGACAGTTTAATGGTGGAGGTACACACATATTGATAGATGTCTTGTATGCACTGTTGAGGAACCTGTGACCCAAGTTTTTCATTCATTGCATAACTACACCGTAGTTGTGTATGATATGTCAATAAACCTTTGAAAATCTTGAAAGGGATGTGCAAATTAGCCATAATATACAGTCTTTAATTAACTATTAGTAGAGAATAACGGTAATGAAGATAACTTATTACATCGTTTCATCATGTCAAGTGCAGATACATGTTTAGTTCTTCCCAGCACCACATCAAATATCTCTCCTGATTGTGCACTTGACAATCACCTTACCTTGAATTTTACTGTAACTAAAGCTGATTTAAGGTTTTTATATTTCACATCATTAATCCAGAATCGCAAAGTAACTCAAATAAATGCAGTGGAGTAAAAATACCAGGTAAACCTCTGAATTGTAGTGGAGTAGAATTACAAAGTAGCAATGAGCTGTCATGTGGGTATATATTAATGCTGCGCATTATGGACACAAGCGATTTTCACCCATGTATTAATTATATGTTTTACATTTGATAACACCAATGTGTTTAATACTGGCAACTTCTAATTGTGGGAAAAACGAAAACGTTCAGTAGAGACGTCCCATAGAACATTTTGCCAAACACAATAGCCAGCATGTGTAGTTCTGGGGGGGCGTTCGATTCCAGTTTTGGATAGTCGGGCGTGGTTTCGTTCCATTTCACACAGCTGTTTGACGCTCTGCGTAACCTTACGGGAACTGTAGTCCTAAACGATAGCTGGGGATTATGGGTAGTGTAGTGTCTTCGGCCATCCAAAACTCAGAAATGTTGACAATCGCAATGATGCTCGAAATGTCCCTTATAGGCCTACGTCTGTTTCCGGTTATTTTTATTTTGAAATTCAGTTCCTGACGGACGCCAAAAACGACCCGACCGGAGAAAAAGACGTGCTGCAGCCTGCAGGCACGAAACACATTACCAGTAGAAATACATTGCTTTTAAAATCGTGCTGTGCAACACGAAAAAAAAAGGGGGAAATCGTGTTGGAGAACACGAATCAATAGATTAAAAATCGTGTTGGTGAACACGAAATGCCATGAGACTGGGTTGGCATACCTGGGATGTTAGCAACCCGCAGTGTGATTGTGGCCAAGGTCTGAGTCGCGCCAGCAGCGGGTTTGGCATTAGGCACGAGAGACACTCCGCAAGGTCAGTGGCACTCAACCTGCATCAGATCAGTAAGGACGAGATCACAAAGGAGCTAGCCTAAGGGGAATAAATACACACACTACATAGCCTACTGTGGACACATTCTGTAATCACTCAAACCAGCAGGAGACGGACCATGGGACACATCACAAGCACTGCACAGTTCTAGCTAGCAAATAAGCTGGTTTGCTATTTTGTGATTGTTAATATTTTTGGCAAGTAATATACATATTAATCATCCTTGCCATGTTTAATTTGTAAATAATATAGTGGGTGATAATTAAAATTGCTGTACTTTAGGCCTGGAAGCTAAGGTTTTAATGTTATCCTAACCTCACCTTGGCCAAGAAAAAGAGGAGTTCCGAGAAGTATAAATAAATAAATAAAGATTGGTTAACCTTATATCATTAGCATGTTATGTTTGCTTGGACTTATTTTCATGGACTCACCTCCTCATGACTAGTATCACCCTTATGCCGGCTATTCTAAATCTGGTAGTTGTAAAACATGTTTGTTTGCATTAAAGCTCCAAGGAATGCTTGTCTAATGTGTTGAAATTACAAGCGAGTAGTCATAGTGAGTGAAAATGTGTCTGAGATGGACATTCAACATGTGTTATACCTGAAATGGTTCTTTAGCTATATTTACCTTTTATCTTTATGGACCCTTAAAAGTAGTACATATGATGTATCACTAGTTCTGCGAGAGAAAGGACAGTGGATTCTGGGTATGTAATTGTGAAATGCATGATAATTTTGAGGAACAATAAAGCAAACCTTTTCTGAAAAAGAACAACATGCTCTATTTACTGATCATTGTTAACAACAGTCTTCAGTTGTTTCCTAGTGTAATCAGTTTATATTCGTTAATGCTCAGAACGTGTCACAATTACAAGTCTGTCCCTGCTAATTTCACATGCACTCTTCTGTATGTCATTATTATCTGGAACCAGGCCTGAATAAAAAGTAATCCATGTCTGTGGATGTCTGCCATTATGGTGCAGGATAATGAGCAGTATTGGTGATTGACCTTATCTTCCTCATGTCCAGAGCACTCAGCATAACCACATATGAACTTACATAAAAATACATTAAACTTGTTTACATTTAAAGAGAGCACAGCCAATGCCATTAAGAAAGACTGAATGGCTAGATGAAAGTGGGGGCAGATAAAAGAGAGAGTAGAGCAGAGGGGAGAAGAAAGAGCTCAATATACATGACTCTGGATGCACATTAACTGTAAAGGAGTGATGTCACTGTGTGTGTTGGAGTACAAAAATGTAAAGAAGTAGCACAGTAGCACAAATTAGTACGACTTGCAGAAGAAAATATAAAAGACTTGATTTTAAAACATGTGCTGTGACAGACAGCAACATTTGTAGCAGATATTGCATTGCAAATGCACAACAAACAAAATATCTTTGAAAAATACTGCTCAACACAGTGGAATATATGCAGTGTTTGCAGGGACAAAATAGACCTACTTATCGGGTGCTTATTTTCTGTGCTCCAGCACAAATGCCAAAGTTGTTTTCTGCAGTGCTGTGCACATTTAAGGAGGTCTTCTCACCCTGAGTTCTTCTTAGACACATATCCAGGCTACCAACTGCCTCTGTCAGCACACACAAACACAAGTCTTCAAGGGCATTCTCACACATGTACTGTATGCAAAACCCATATGCACGGACACACACACACACACACACACACACACACACACACACACACACACACACACACACACACACACACACACACACACACACACACACACACATACACAGCGCCAGGCAAATACCCCTTGGCACTTGAATTCAGGTTTCTATAACAGTACGGGCCATGTTTAGCTCTTTAATAATACTTGAATAGTTGTTACCTGTGGTAACCCCAGGGAGAGGAAAAACAATTCCAGTCTCCCACAAGCCCTGGAGTTTAATCCTCTCTAGTATCCTAGGGAAATAATGCTTCCTCTAATAATTCCTGTGGTCTTACAGTTCAACATTGATGTCCTTTTGTATTAGCTGGGGCCATTAGTTCTGACACATGTATAATTGATTATCATATTAACAGCTAAAATCATTCAGCTCATTTTTGCTGAGGCCGTAGGGATAGACAAGGTGCATAATGGCTTTGAGCAGTTGGATCCATAGCTTGTCCCACTTGCTTTAGTTGGAAATGCAGACATGTAACTAAGCACTATGTTCTCTTCTTCATTTATATCGTTCAGCCCAGCAGTTCACTCCTCATGTCTCATGTGAGCGTAGTGGGGGCTATAAGGACTGTGCTTAGGTTATAGTAGTATAAGGAAGGAGACAGTCGTCACAGAGCACAGTTCTCTTTGCTTAAGTTCACAGGCTACCAACCTACATTTTTCAAAGAGGTTAAGTGTACAGTCGGAGCCACATACAGTAGACAGAGAGAGAGAGAGAGGGAGAGAGAGAGAGAGGTGGGGGGGTAAGAGGTTTCTGTGTCACCATTCGATAAATGAGCAGAACACAAATTACTTTAAGTGTTTAGCCGTGAGCAAAGTCAAAGGGCAGTGCTGGGACAGCACTCTTTGACCTTATCTGAAAGGAACGATTACTTGGTAAACCTCAAAATGTGTCTATTTGGAACAAATGTGCAAGAACCTTTATATATACAGTATATGGCAAGAACGCACACATTTTTACACACATATGTATCCAAGCTTTTTAAATGTATCCTATGTTTTGCTTTACAATACATGAAAGACACTTAATGTTGTTTAAAGGGTTGAGAATAATAAATAATACTAAAAATGACCAACTTTCTCATGAAAATTAATAATTTAAGTAAGGTTTAACCTGCCTGCACCAAACAACATTTTATTGACCAAAAACCTGCACATTACATTACATTTAGCTGACACTTTTATCCAAAGCGACTTACAATAAGTGCGTTCGACCAAGAAGATACAAACTTGAAGAAAACAGAATCATATAAGTACATCAGGTTTCATAGAGAAAAAACATTTCAAGTGCTACTCAACTGGCTTTAGATAAGCCAGTCCTTTGTTAGTATATAAGTGCTTTGTTAGTAATTCTATCGCTCGAAGTGGAGTCGAAAGAGATGAGTGTTCAGTCTGCGCCGGAAGGTGTGTAAGCTATGCCATCCTGATGTCAATGGGGAGCTCATTCCACCATTTTGGAGCCAGGATAGCAAACCCACGTGTTTTTGCTGATGGGAACTTGGGTCGCCCTCGCAGTGCTGGTGCAGCGAGCCGTTTGGTTGATGCAGAGCGGAGTGCACGTGCTGGGGTGTACAGTTTAACCATGTCCTGGATGTAGGAAGGGCCAGATCTATTCACAGCATGGTACGCAAGTACCAGTGTCTTGAAGTGGATTGCACAAACTAATGACTAACCAACAACATACTCTCAACAACATACTGTTGATATCAACCCTTACATAATGTTGGATTTTAATGTACGTTTAGACAATTTAGATTATTCTTTTGTTGTAAAAATATTTAACAGTCTAAATTTGACCCACAACATAATGAATGTATTTTTTTAATATAAAAATGGTTAAAAGAAAAATCAATGATTAATGTGCAAAGGAGGAGAGGAGACGGGAGAGGTCTATGACGTCAAAGGTTGGTGGTGGCATACATAGCCTTATCTGTAGCCTGTATCCCATGGTTACCATATGCCGAAAACGGCTGGGAACCTGGGCAGGAGAAATCAGGTTGACGCATTAGACACTCACACACAGCAGGACAACTGGCATGCCTCACAAATTCACGCAAAAACATCTTTACCCGGACAGGCACAATTCCAACACACCTGAATAAAGCACTAACGTCTCGCTCACACAGAGGGTGGTGTTGCTAATTCCATTCTGGGTTACAGAGAACACACAAGGCTAATATCTGCAGAATCTCCACCTGGGAGAGGTAACACACCTCTATCCCCATGAGATCCTCCTGACGGAGAGAGATAGATAGAAAGAGGGAGACAGAGAGAGAGAGACATCCAGAGAAAGGCGAGGAGAGAAAGAAAAAAGAGAGGCTCTGATACGGAGTCACAGACAGACACGGGCTGAAGGGAATAGGAGGAAGAGAAGGTAGCACATTATCTCTGTGTAAAGTCCTGGGAGGAACAGCCTGTTTGTAGAGTGATACCTATCAGCTCTCTGGCTGTCTCCAGAGATATTATTGCGCTGTGGTGTACTTTACCCAGATAAAACATCCCTGCGTCTCAGATAAAAACGACTCAGACAGATAGTGGCAAGGTGAAAGGCAAAGAAGCAACAAGGCAGACAGAATGGCAGACAAAAGATGGGCGGAATAGCTGATCACTTCCTTTTAAAAATGCATGTTGCAGCATAATGGATTAGATTATGCAGAATATATCTTTTGACAAATCTTTTGTCAAGATAAGATTAGACAAAGGTAGCATGATGTCCCAGCAACACAGACCTATTGCGGCGGATCACTACCAAACAGATGTCGCACACATTTTCAGGGGGAGATTATCACTCTTATCTACAAAACTTTGTAGTCCTCGTCCAACCCATTCACCTCCAGTTGTCATGTCCAGGGCCCAGTTTTAGCTCTTCAGAAGTCCATGTCAATACATATTTGTTCACTAACAAACAAGTCTTTCTTGATTAAACTACATTCATTTTTCTGTGTACGATTATTTGTATATTTATTCTCAACCAAATTCAATTTTGGACCAGTTTTTAACCAATGTAAAGCAGTCAGAGCGAATGAAATCATCAAATCAATAATGCATCAAGTTTACATGTGGAGAGTCTTTTTTGATGTAAAAAAACACTTATGGGCATGAACTTGGAAGTTGGTTGTCACTTTGAGATTTAGTGATCTCCCAGACTATGCTGTTTAATGTCCCCCAGCCTCCCCCAGCCCTCCTCTGATGATTCACCCTGCTGTGTGTGTGTGTGTGTGTGTGTGTGTGTGTGTGTGTGGTGTGCTGTGTGTGTGTTTGTGTAGTGCGTGGCGTGTGTGTGCTGTGTGTGTGTGTGCTGTTGTGTGCTGTGTGTGTGTGGTGTTGTGTGTGGTGTGTGTGTGTGTGTTCATGTGTGTGTGTGTGTGTCTGTGTGTGTCTGTCTTCTGTCCATCGTGCTGCCTCCCGAGGCCCTGATTGAATAACTAATGATTAATATCTACACAGCCTCTGCCACAGCGACTGATTTACCGCACCCATTGATCCAGCCCTTGAGATGTCATGAAAAAAAGACGCAGATTGAACCGCAGGCAAGGTTTTGTGAGACTAAATTATCAAAAGCTGACAACCAAACTTCTGTGTGTTTTGTTAAAAAAATACTGCCCAGGACAGAACGTTGTATGTCTAGTTATAAGCATTACATCATATCATATATTTAACCAGGTGTGTTATAAGAAATATTGTAAGCCCTGGCTTTTCTAAGTATTCACACCTGGTTGCTGCAAGTATAACTATAATGTACATGTATTGGCTGGTTAGCAGCTTCTTTTGAACTGTTGTGGATTTACTGCTTTCTACAGGGTGTTTGAAAAGCAGTTGCTGACCAAAGATAAAGTAGTTTACTTATATTTATTTTTGCTAGATTTATAAACCCAGATATTGTCACGATCACAGGTACAGATCAGAACCCAATAGCACGACTCAGATACAACCAGTGTATAGCAATGTTCAGTGTATTCAGGTCAGGGACAGGCAGGGTCAAAACCAGTAAATCCGTCAGACAGGCAACCAAAACCAGACGGGGAGCAGGCAGGAACTAGAGATCCGTAAACAGGCAGGCAGGGATCAAAAACCGGGCAGGACAAAAATCTAGGCTAGAGCACAACACTCACTGGAGAGCTTGGCGGAAACGACAAGACAATATGCCAAAGGACAAGTGATAGTGAGGTGGTATAAATACTGGGGAGACCAGGGGCCTATACTACGAAGCTGGTTCAACCTAACCTGGATATGTTTGAGTTAGCCGGTTGGCCTAATCCAAAACATACGCGCTCTCGCTAAACTGTACTATGACGCGGGTTATCAAGTGGATCGCTCAAGCCAGCCGTTTCCTATCTAGTTAGGTGCACGTTCACATGAAAGGGGTGGTATTTGGAGCATTCGACCAATCACAAACATGGAGAAGCGCACTGACAGCGCAGCGTCATACTTCCTGAATGAAAAGTGAACTTTAATACTAGTCAAAAATGAAGAAGTTAAACTTTAAACATCCATGACTTAAACACTTTATCCAGGATCAAAGCCACATGGGGGGTATACTACGAAGCAGGATTTTCGCTTAGCCGGCTAAATTCAGGGGAAACTCCGGCTTTCCGGTCCTACGAAGCTGGTTCTCTTTTTAGCAGGCTAGATCTCCATGGTAACTTATGCTTAGCGGCTAACCTGGTCGGGACCAGGGGCCTATACTACGAAGCTGGTTCAACCTAACCTGGATATGTTTGAGTTAGCCGGTTGGCCTAATCCAAAACATACGCGCTCTCGCTAAACTGTACTACGACGCTGGTTATCAAGTGGATCGCTCAAGCCAGCCGTGTCCTATCTAGTTAAGTGCGCGTTCACATGAAAGGGGTGGTACTTGGAGCATTCGACCAATCACAAACATGGAGAAGCGT
>RQJG01035774.1:0-10345 GCA_009756435.1 Chionodraco myersi | reverse complement strand
TGTGGACGTACCGTGACTGTACGGCTACTTCTACTGGAAACATTGTAGCACTACATTCACTTCAGATATGTTATGGTTATGTTGCAGATTCAGATAAAAAAAAATAGGCATTCAATTATAATTGAAAGCTCCATCTTGAACATGCATTTAGTGAATATAATTAGCGTGCTTGTGCTGATTGGCCCTCCCTTTAACTTCTATTTAAGGTATTTCTTTCTGAGTGGTCTCTGCCACGGTTTTCGAGTTACATTTTTTTTAAAGAAATTGAATTTTTCAGGAAAGCGCAGGTGAAGTCGCCGTAGAAAATGATGAAGAAGCAGTTTTTTGCTGTATGTTTCAGATGAATACTATCGTGACAAAGACCAAAAGGCCGAATTGTGGAAGAAGTTTAGCCGGGCACTCGCCGAGTCTGTTTTAATCGCTGTTTGGAGGTTTACTTGCTCTACGGCACGCGGTGAGGCTCATTCATACAAAGTGGGAGTGCAAGAATCTAGTTGTTGGTTGTAATTAGTGCTGCGTACCGGTACGCCGAACCGGTACTGGACTTGTGAAAAGTTTCGGTTCAAGTCCGGAACGTCGAGAACCGGTACTTGGACTCGCAAAAAAACTAGCATTTACGTATATTCTGGTGTCTGTGGTTATTTAAATATTCAGCGTCAATAAATGAGTGCTAATCCCAGTGTGCTCAGTATACAACATCACATGTAATTTCACCTTCGATTCACGGTTTGAAAACGTAGCATTTCGCCACATGCTAATGCTAACCGGAAGTGAAGAATTTCCAGAATAAAAGTATTAAGTTAATAGTGTGAACTTCCGGTTTTTTCAGAATAAAACTGATTTAAATTAAATAGTGTATATAATTCAAAATTACGCCATATCAACATTGATTTTAATTTCTGTATGGACATCACTATGTATGTAGTATGTACTGTATAATGTACACATGTAGAGTTGTAGAAAAGACATGGTGTACAGACAGTACAGTACACTCTGACTGTACAGTCACTCCAGTGTATACTGTATAGTAGGTGTGTAACAGTGTAATGCGTATAGTCTAGTCTACAAGATGTAGGCTCAGTCAGCTCAGGGACTGTTTGGTTACTTCAGTTTGGTAAATGAAATAAACGTTTGAACTTTGTAGTAGTTCACTGTAGTTGCTGTCATAAGTCATTTGTAGACTAAGTGGCAAAAAGTGTTTTTTTTACATTTGTACTTTGTAGAGAAATGTGGACACAAGTTGGAAGGGAGCAAAATAAACCTGATGAGTTTGAATTTGAGTTGATTATTGTTAATTTTCAATTGATAATTAGCTCACAATAAGTTCACTTTAGTTACTCACACAACTTGACACAAGCCATGGGTTCAGGTCCGGACTTATAAGTCTGGACCTGAATCTGAATGTGAGTCCAGGTACGCAGCACTAGTTGTAATGGTGAAAAAATAATGTCAGACTAATATAAGGTAGCACACAGATTTAGTTTCACAAAATCGTTGTAAAATAAACGGTTAACAAATTCAGGGAGCATTTTTTTTGGATGAAATGCTGTTAAAAGGTTCTCCTCAGCGCCTTTCTGCCAGAGGGAACATTTGGATTTGTTCCAGCAAGAAAAGAGCCAAAGACAGCTTAATGTTACACCTAGCCTTCGGCATATATTTGATAGCGGAACAGAATGATGTGTCAGGGACCTTCATTCATTGATACTAATGACGATATCACACTAACTCATTGTCAGGTAACCTAAGTTGACCGGGTGATGACATTTCCATTGTGAACTACTGTATTAACAATTTTAAAACAGCCAATTTTAAAACAGCCAATAATCAAATCAAACGTCAGAAGTCGATCCAGTAAAAACCCAATGCTACGACCCAAATCAAAGTCAACTTTATACTCAGTTTGTGTTTACAGACAGAGATCGAAATGACGTTTCCAACAATGTAAAATGATACAGTATACAGCTATGTATAAAATATGTATATCCTATATATCAACAGACACATTTACACATATGCACACATTAAGATAAAAAAACCACAACAATTAATCCATACAAAATAACAGTCACTTCAATTTATTAACTCCAAACTGTTAATAATAATATTAATAATAATTCCTTACATTTATTATAGCGCTTTTCCAGATGCTCAAAGCGCTTTACAAATACACATTACACATATCATACAGGTGAAGTGTCTTGCCCAAGGACACAACGGCTTTACAGACGCAGCAGTGGCGGGTTTCACCCCTTGATCATTGCACTGCGCCACACCGTCCATCTTCACGCCTCGAAGTCATCGAGGTGCTTTTACAAGTACACATTGATATCATACATGTACTGTGGACAATACCCACAGGAGCAACTCCGGGTGAAGTGTCTTGCCCAAGGACACGACGGCCTGACGCAGTGGCCCCAGCGCCCCTTGATCTGATGATCAGATGCACAGACCACTGCGTCCCATAAGAGCAGACCTTCCTAATAAGTATAACAAATTGAACATTCATGTGACAACGTGCTGCTCTCCTCTCATAGGATCCATCGTCACACAGCATCAGGCACATGACCGTAAGAAAGAGTTACTAAAGCCCACATTGGCTTAGCAGCAAACAAGCAACATTTCAGAGATTACAAAATAATTGAGCCACTCTGTTTCGCACTGCGAGACTCAGTGCCCTGGCGACGTGAGACTCGTGTTGTCTTTGTAGCTCTGCGGTCCGTCAGTCAGAGTGTAACTCCCACCGTGTGTGCTTGTTGATCTGTGCGGAGTCCACCAAAGAAACTATACGTTTTAATATAATGCGGCTCACCACAGAGGAGAAAATAGAGCTGGGAGGCAAAGATCAGGGGACGATCAATCCGGCATTTGGGGTAAGTTTTTATTGTTATTTTTTAGGTTAGGGTTTGTGACACTAACAGAAGCAAAGTGTCAAACCCTGGGTGAGGGTTTAAAATGAGGCACTTGCTTATCTTTTGATTATGAACAATCATAAGAATCAGAATACCTTTATACAGAGGGAACATTTGTATTTGTTACAGCAAGAAAGGAGCCAAAGACAGCTTAATGTTACCCAAGAAGCATTCATTACAACATATACAAGAAAATATACACAATTTACACGATACACATCCTGTACCGAGCTGTACAAATAATCATTAGTCAACTTTATTGTCAGTCTCAAAATATGTTTGGACACACAGAAAGATCGAAATACTGTTTCCCACAGTCCCGAGGTATACAAAATAACACGTTAAAATACAAGAACACAAAATAACCGTTTACTTCAAGTAAGCAGGATATATATAAAGAAAGATGAGAGTGCAAAATGTTTCCATAGCAGCGCAAAAAGTGAATGTTATTCATAAATTATTACTATAATGATTATGCTTTAAGTATAACAGACAAATAGAAAGGTAGCTGAACTACGAGCATCCATAACATTCACCTGTTTGCAGCTCACACATTATGTATCACTTGTAGACTCGTATGGCACTACTTCTATTCAATTGTTCACTTGCACTGTTGGAGGAGCCTGTGACCTAAGATTGTCCTCGACATTACTGCACTGTAGCTAAGTACGGATGACTAATAAAAGCCTTGAATCTCGTATAGCAGTAGCAGCTAAATGTAAGCCACGTGGAATGTGAAATGACCAAAGTGTGATCGCTTATACGATACGACTGGATATTTCATTGGAATCAATTGTATGTTTTTTTAATGTCTGTGGAAAAGATCAGCCTTGAGCGTAGCTAAGATGGAACAAAGAGCTCCAAGTTCAAGCTAGTAATTCTCTTTGACAACGAGAAACTGAATAAAGCTTTTTTCAGGCAGGGATGTGTGTTGTTTGCGAGTACGGTGTGAATGCCTAGCTGCATGGGGTGTGAACGTGGACACAGCTGAGCTCAGGGTGGATGTTTTCTCTTACTTAACTGAAGAATTTGAGAAAATGGGAATACAAACAAACAACACAGCTTGTCTGCAGATGGGTCAACATCCGCAAAAATAGAATACAGAACAAGTTATTGTCTTTGTCTTGTTTCTGTTCTGATTGTATGTGAAGCGTCTTTGAGCATTAGGAAAAGCGCTATGCAAATCCCATGTATTATTATTATTATTATTATTATATTACCTACTGTACCTGAAACAACAAAAAAACGATATGCTTTTACCATACAATGAATTCAAAGATGTTGAGCCAGGATTTCAATATTTCATAAATCGATGGAGATTGCTGGCTTTGGCATCAAGATGTCAGCATTAATATTTACACTTTGAGCATCAAAATATAATTCAAGTAACCTCTGTTTTTTAAAACTTTTTTTAAATAAGGGAATCGAAATGCAGTCAAAGCTCAAGTCAAAGTCAACTTTATTGTCAATCTTTCAGTTTGTGTGTACAGACAGAGAGATCGAAATACTGTTTCCCACGATCCAGACGAATACAGAATACAAATATGTATAACAATATGTATAAACATATATATATACAAAACCAACAGACACATGTATACATATGTACACATTAAAGACAACAGTATGTTTTCAATAAAACACATCTTAACTTAAAGGTCCCATGTCATGCTTTCCGGTTATCACCCGTCCCCTCGTGTTATGTAGGTTTTTCTGCATGTAAACGGTCTGCAGAGTCAAAGACCCTCAAAGTGCACCCTGTAGCGAGTAAAGCTCTAACACAGGGAAGACCTGTCTGCTGTCCCAGAACGCCTCGTTGGACATTTCTCTTTTTCCATTGTTTTCTTCCTGGGTATGGTGACGTAACGGCTCCTGCGGACACACACACACACACACACACAACACACACACAACCACACAACACACACACAGTCACACAACACAACACACACACACACGACCATCACACACGACACACACACACACACCACACACACACCACACACACACCACACACACACACACACACCACACACACACACCATCACACATACACACACACACACACACACACCACACACACACCACACCACAACACACACACACCACACACACACACACACACACACACACACACACACACACACAACACACACACACACCACACACACAACACACACCACACACAACACCACTCAATCTCTTTCTCAGCTGCAATTCCGAGACGGCGACGCGCGGCTGATGCGCGGCCTGGGCTCTGCCTGGCTCGGCCTTGGGCTCGGCCTGGGCTCGGTCCTGGGCTCGCTGGCTCTGCTGGCTTCTCCTGGGCTTCTATGCCTGAGACGGCGGGACGCGGCGATGCTCGCCCTGGGCACAAACACAGACTCACTGCCAGGCTGCAGGTTGTTTGCGCTCGGGCTGGATTCGGGCTGGGTTTCACTGTGTCTCGCACAATATAAATCTATTCTAGTAGAGCTCAACAATGGAATTATGATCAGTAGAAATGGCCATGTCATGCGACCTTTAAGTCTACTCCTGGGAGGAAGTTGCTGGATCTTTTAAGAATATTTGCGGACAAAGTCACCCTACTGTAAAGTAAGATGTTACCTCGATTGTAACAGCTGTGTGTGTTGGAGCAATTTTAAGATTTCCAAAAAGAAAGAAAAAGTATACTTCAAACAAATACAAGATACATCCTTCAACTTACAGAAGTAAATACACTATTGGAGATTTAACTAGGCAACCTCAGACCTTATTTAGTGCCTTTAAAAAAAAAAAAAAAGATTTCCTGCAGTAGAAAGGGCTTAAAACATCAAATTAATATAATTTAAAAAATCCCAGCAGTCAAACTTTTAGACTATAATGGTGGATAACAGATTTAAACCAAATGGAAGCAGATACATGTGAAGATTACATGCAGAAATCAGTGACTTTTTGGACGCTTTAATTTGGTAATACAATATTTTAATGTCATAATTGTTGAATGTCATATAAACACAGGAATACATGTTCTACCAGGGCTACATGAAGAGATCAGCTAACCAAAGGAATGACAAAGCAAATGGCTTTTTGGCATATTGCTTGTCATGTATACAAGTGAACTTTTGTTTGTCAGTGCACTCACGAGTCGAGGCGAAGCCAATCGTGGGTTTCAGGTGGCGACACGGGAAAGAGGCAAAGCTCCAAAAACAGGGGCTTCCTTCATGAAGAAAAACATCCGCCTATCCGCATGTCTCACATCTCGTATTACTTAATGGTGGACTTTAGTATTCTCTTCATACAGGAACTCTGTCGAGGTTCAGTAACTCTGCCCCTTGATCTACTCACTGGTGGTTGTTTTTAATGCTGGTGATAACATGGCTTTAGGGTTATTCTAGTTGTTTTTATTAATATTAAAAACGTTATTGACATTAGCAAAAGTGTTATAAGAAGTTATCGTCTTGACATTTTGTTGCAATCAAATTCATTATAACAAAGTGACCAATTACTTTTTCCAAAGTCGAACGGAAAAGCCAACGAAAAAATGAAAACACATCTTTTAGTGGGTCATCGTGGAAGTTTATGAACGTAGCAAGTCCTGTATCCACATGTGTTGCATTCATGTTTGTATGTGAGCGTGGAAATCTATATAGACTGTGAGTCACCTGCTAGTGTGCCAGTCTCATGGGAGATGGTCACAGTAAGAAATGCTCAGTTTGCTTTAACATTTCTTAAGCCTTTTGTTGATTCGGAAAAAACGTATTTTCTCATTTTGAGACAGAAAGTGTTATATTGAAAGCTATATCTGATATAACCTTGGCATGTATTTCATTGTGGGTATGTTACTAACAGTTAAGAGCATGTGGAAAAACATGAAGTAGAGGTTAAGAAATAAAGAACCAAACAACTTCTTTCTTTGATGACATAAGATATTGTATTGTTTCTTTACCAACTCTATTGTCAATCTTTCAGTTTGTGTGTGTCACTGCCCGATCGGTACTGCGCATGATGGTCCGCCATATTGGACAGCTCCGGACGGCAACTCAGGAAGGACAGTTGACACAGTGAAGCTGAAAAATAAAACGAGTTATTGTTATAACAACGTGACTTCACTATTATTTAACAACTCTTTTATTGGGTTCTTTTATTTGGGGTTAAGCACATTGTCAGAATAAGTGAGAAGTGGATTTAACTTCTGTTAGACAGCTATCATACTGAATACATATTTACTGTGAATGTATGCAAAAATGTATGGCATATGGCTGTCTAACAGAAGTTACATTAACTTCTCACTTATTCTGACAATGTACTTAACCCCAAATAAAAGAACCCAATAAAAAGAGTTGTTAAATAATAGTGAAGTCACGTTGTAATAACAATAACTCATCTCTCTCGAGTTTTCTTTTTGAGCTTTGCTAAAAGCCACTGTGTCAAGTGTCCATCTTGGGTTGCCGTCCGGAGTTGTCCAATATGGCGGACCATCTCGCAGATGCGCAGTACCGAGCGGGCAGGGGGACGGATCGGATAGTGACAGTGTGTACTTACAGAGAAATCGAAATACTGTTTCCCACAAGCCCGAGGATTAGAAACCGTGACTCTCAACACTATATTTCCGTAGTAACACACCAACACTGTCCTACTGTTACTGTGAGCAGGTGAAACCACACAGAAAGGCACTTATGATGATTGCTAGTGTTTAATAATGATGTCTGACGGCCCCTACACACGGCGGCGTGCGTTGCCGCTTGGTGGTGGGCGTGTCTTGAGCCCGACCAACAACCAACCACATGAATGTCCCGCCCCGGACATACAAAGCAAAGCATTCATGCTACATCCATGCTGGCTAAATATACTGTCTATGCTTGCTAGCTGTCCATTCAAACGAAATACACTGGATATAAACTCCCCAAACAAGCGAAAACATACCAGTTTCCCCCACTGTCTTTGCCACCTCCCCCCATGCCTGGCTCCTCCGGTTTGTATCCCTGTATGTTCCCTACCGCCACGATCATTTTCTCCTCCTTTTGTTGACATATGGAAATAACTGCGGTCTGGCTCTCCCAACATACACCCGGTTTGATTGGCTACTGCTTGTACTGTCAGATTTACATACGAGGGATTTGATTGGCTGACGCCTCCGTCGAGGCGGCAAAAGTAGAACAGTGCTCTACTTTTGCAGCGAGCACCTCGAGAGAAGCTACGCTTTGCTCCCACAATGCAGTTCGGCGAATCGTGACGTCACCCCATTCAAAGTGAATGGGCAGAAGCGTTGAAGCGGCAACGCACGCCGCCGTGTGTAGGGGCCGTTAAGTCTGCTACCCAGTAAAGGTAAAACATGTTGATGGCACTTTAGGTAAATACATGGTTGATATGTAATATAGCTACACTGGTTAGGCTGTCATTGTGAGCCCAGAGTAGAAGAACCTGAGTAAACGTGTTATCGGGTTATATCATGACAAGTTGAGCAATGAGTGTTCGTGCGTGAACTCGGACATTGAGGAGGAATTCTGGGAAAACAGTGCACTCCTTCACTCAGAGAAAACACTTCAGGAACAGGCTACTGGAAACCAGCCACATTCACTTTGATACATGAAACACATTGGAATAACAAGATAAGGACCCGTTGAGGACATAATAAGATCAGATAACATGCACTGAAGGGAAATAATACAAATTGGCCTTTGGATTAAACACTTTTCCTTTAATCTTTATTTCAAACAAGCAGATGACTTTGCTTTACAACATCATTATATTATAGGTCAAGGCTTTTACAAGTCCTGCTAATAGAATAATAACCTCAACAATGTTGCAGAGGCTGCCGACAGTGGTCATCCAGAAATGAAACCCGGTCCTTCTGCGGCACCGTTGAGAAACCACTGAACCACTGCTTCCTGCAGGATGCTCCAGTCGTTAACTAAACACGCCTCTGCAGCCGGAACACTGATGTGTCTGACCACGCTTCATTTATCCATCCACACCGTCACTGTGTCTGAGACGAGGGAGGCACACACCTCAGCACATGATGCGGTGCACTACATAATCCCACTGGTCAGCATTAGGGGTGATTCACCACATATCTCTATTTATCTACGTGTTTTTAAAACGTGTTGCCATGGTTAATGAATGTAACTGCAGTGTTGCAACATATTGATTCCTGCTTGAAGCATTGTTAATGTTCTTTTGGGGACTTATCATGCAACATCCACGTTATCATGTCTCTTCTACATCAACATGTGTCCCCTCTTCTCCGTGTCTCTTCTACATCAACATGTGTCTCCTCTTCTTCGTGTCTCTTCTACATCAACATGTGTCCCCTCTTCTTCATCTCATTCTAATCAACATGTGTCCCCTCTTCTTGATGTCTCTTCTACATCAACCATGTGTCCCCTCTTCACATGTCTCTTCTACATTCACAGTGTGTTTCCCCTCTTCGTTCAGTCTTCTTCTACGCATCAACATGTGTTCCCCTCTTCTTACGTTGCTCTTCCTTACATCAACATGTGTCCCACTTACTTCTTCTGTCTCTCTACATCAACATGTGTCCCCTCTTCTCCGCTGTCTCTTCTTACGATCAACCATGTGTCCCCTCTTATTCCATGTCTCTTCTGACCATCACTGTGTCCCCTTTCTCTTCATTGTCATCTTACATCAAATCGTGTCCCTCTTCTCCATGTCTCCTCTACATCAACATGTGTCCCCTCTTCTTCATGTCTCTTCTACATCAACATGTTGGAAACAGGGCTGAAACAGAGGGGATTATGGGTAATGCTGCAATGATCTGTTTGGTGTTTGGAGCCAATCAGAGACAGGCTCTGTATATATCTGAGACCTGTAATATGCCTAACAATAGCATCAAAGGAGACCAGTCACAGCACCCAAGATTGAGAGAAAGCAACAATTGCATTTTAGTATAATCCCACAAAATATTGCCCTTGGGTAAAAGTTTACTCTTATAATATACAACCCAAACTACATTGTATTAATTAACCCAACAAAGAATGGATTTAGATTTAAACACCACAGCACTGACAGAGTGAGACCTCCACCAAGACTACATACAACATTAAAATACACTCTGAATTGTTATTTCATCACAGATTTCTAGATGTTCAAAATTGTTACTACTAAAATTCTTTGTAGTGACTTTGAAAACACAGATGTTATCTATTACTGTGTATTTTCAATGCTTATAATGCTACTTTGTAGTTCACCCAAATCACACACCAACATTGTTTTCCCTCCCTGGTCGTATGACACCATGGAGACTATTTATTTTTGAAGTATTGCCTTTTATAAAGTGTGACAGCACATTAGAGTTATGACAGAGCATAAGGAGAAAGAGAGGGGGGGGGCGGGGATAAGATGTCTCGAGTGAATCAAGCCAAGCAAATCGTAAAATCGTGGTCCGTGTCATCCACCCAGAGGCTCGTGAGATTTATCAATCCAACTATCATCCA
>RQJG01035773.1:0-15781 GCA_009756435.1 Chionodraco myersi | reverse complement strand
TCAAAATACATCAACGTATTCACACTGGAGAAAAACCTTACAGCTGTGAAGAGTGTGGGACAACTTTCACTAAATCAGGTGATCTCAAAACACATCAACGTATTCACACTGGAGAAAAACCTTACTGGTGTGAAGAGTGTGGGAAAACTTTCACTACATCAAGTGCTCTCAAAAGACATCTTCGTGTTCACTCAGGAGAAAAACCATAGTGGTTTTAAGAGTGTAGGAGCCACAATTAAGCATATTGTTTTTTCACAGTTTACAATTCCCATCTATTGGCCTTGTGTTGGGTAATCCTTTTTTCCATTACAGATCCCATCCCAACAGCGCCATCTGTTGACGTAACGTCAGAATTGACATGCATAATGTTCACTGTTCCTTTGCCAGTGTCCTATATCTTTTGCCATTACTTCACAGGAGGGTTTAGAGTGTTCCTGACGGAGACACAAACATATGAAGTTCCGGTCTTTTGCTGCAGTTTTAGAATGATGTTTTATTGCTTTACATACCAAGGTTTAAGTACACGGTGTCAATAGTTGTAGTATGAGCATCTGCTGGGGCTGGCTGGCCATCTGGTAGAATCGGTATGCTCTTCCTCCTGTGTCCTCTTCCTCTCCTGTGACCTCTTCCTCTCCTGTGACCTATGACCCCTTTTATACACCCGCCACCAAGTGTTCAAAAATAATATTGCACTATACATATAAATAAGGTAAACTGAGACACCAACAACACCCATAAAATGGCTCCTACAAAGAGTGTGGGAAAACCTTTTCTTAAAGTATTCACCTTAAAGTCCATGAGCGAGTTTCACTGTTCACATGCTTCATGTATCTGGAACATATTTACGATGTTTTCAGTTTGATTCTATTCTCTTGTTGAAATGATCAGACTACCAAAAATAAAATGGCCTGAGAAACAGACTCGTCACCATGCATATTTGTTGTGTTTTGCAGCATATTATAAACATGTCATTCCCTTATCTTCAAATACCCCAGGTTGTGTAGTGATGTATTTGAGGTGTACTGTCCACATCGCAGACCTGAGATCCTGCAGTCATTTCTCAAAGATGGTGTGGCATATAGGGAGTTGCAATCTCCTGATGGTATAGACTGTATTATAGTGGACATCTGCAACCCTAGAAAACAAGATAACATTAGGATAATCAATGTATACAACCCATGTCCAAATCTAGGACATGGCCGAGGCGGTGCCATTTAGTGATGGGAAAATGAAGCTTTGAATGAAGCATCGACCCACTTGGTCAATTGTGTCGGAAATAGGTTCATGTCTCGAAGCTTCAGGTACAGCGACCTCTCCTGGCGAAGTTGCAAGGCTGCAGTGGGTTTATCGTATCTTTGCCTTGAAACATATTCGATGCACACACACTAAGACTGAATATCATGTTCTATTTGCAATTAAAGATTGATAATTGTGTGTATTGGGTTATTGAGAAGAGAATAGAGAGTGCTGGACATGTTTTTGGGAGGAGAGGGCCTTTTATCAGTTATTAAAGTATCAATGATTAAAAGTACATCCATTCGGGGCTTTGAACCAGCTGCGCGGAGGACATCGCGCTTGATACTACAATTCAAATGCAATACCAACAGCAACAACTCAAACTACGACAACCCACACATTGCGCATTGTTTAGAGCGGTCCTAAAGTGTTGAAGCACTCAAATTCGAAACTGTTTCAACCTGTCACCTGTCAGAATCGAGACGAGGCAGTGCATTGAATCGCGTGAATGGACCTCGAACCAGTCAAGTGATTCATTCAGGAAATGAAGCTGTTGCTGCTTCGGACGTCACATGACAAGCTGTCTTGAAGCAAGCTTCGAATCACTGCTTCTATGAAATAGGAAGTCCAGGGTTGAAGCTCGAAGCTTCAGTGTCAAACTGTCATCACTAGTATACAACCCATCTCCAAATCTAACCACTGATATATTTAAAGAAATGGCAGAAAATAAACATAGGAAGGAAGTTTGGTGTGGTGATTTCAATGCACACAACCGTCTATGGGGCAGCAACCATACAGACAGTAACGGAAACATAGTGGAGGAAATGCTGGAGGAAAGAACACTAGTATGCCTTAATGATGGACATGGCACAAGAGTAGATGTTCACAGGGGGAAAGACTCATGCCTGGATCTGATATTAGTCTCAAACTGTTTGGTTCATACATGCGAATGGTTTGTTTTGAATAACTCCACTGTAGGAAGTGACCATTATCCAGTGCTTCCTAAAATGAATAATAATGTAAATGCAGGAAGGAGGTGTGATAACCAGGTGGTGCTTTGCTAAAGCTGATTGGGGGAAATGTAGGATATGGTGTGAGGAGTCGGTACACCTGCTAACATCAGAGGGAAGCATAGAGGTCATTACAAGCCACATAACGCAACATATACTATAGAAGGCAGATATGTTAGGAAGGACACTTGCAGCAGTACATAGTGGGGAGCATCTCAGTGATATCCATAGGCAGCAAAAACAATAGTTACTAGCAGAGAATGAAAAGGTGAAGGAGAAGAGACAGGATAATAGGTCTGCTCTGGATGTGGAATTAGTAAGAGTGAGTAATGACGTGGGAAAACATTGAGAATGAAAGAGATAATGGCAATAGTGTACTTTGACATTGAAAGGGCGTATGACTCTGTGTGGAGGAGGGGCTACTGATCACATGGAGGAGGGGCTACTGATCACATGGAGGAGGGGCTACTGATCACATGGAGGAGAATGGGTATTGGAGGGAGAATGTTCAATTGGGTAAGGGCCTTTTGAACAGACAGGACATTTAGAGGAAAGGTTGGAGCAGATATTTCCAGTTATTTAGAAATAGAAAACGGTCTTCCCCAAGGGATTGCAGTCAGTCCAATATTATTAACATCATGATTAATGACATGTTGACATGCTTAGACTCATGCATCCAATGGGCTCTACACGCAGAGGATGGGGCTTTGTGGATGAGGGGAAGACGTGCCCCATACGTAATGGAGAAGCTCGAGCGACTAAAGAAGTGGAGAGGTGGTCATATAACTGGATTCAAAATGTCAGAAAGCAAGTCATGCTCCATGGTATTTACAAACAAACGCAAGATTGATGGCCAACAGCTAACACTATATGATCGTCCAATGATAAAGGTGAATGAGTTCAAATACCTAGGACTGTGGTCTGATAGCAAATACACATGGGAAATGCATATTAATCAAGTGGAAACAAAATGCTAAAAGTATTAAATGTATTGCGAGCTGTAGCTGGATGCAACTGGGGCGCAGACAAACAAGCATTAATAGACATTTCCAGATCAATGATGAGGTCCACAACAGACTATGCTTGTATAGCGTATGGAGCAGCAGCAAAAACATCACTTACAAATGGATAGACTACAATATAAAGCCTTGAGGTGTGTATTGGAGCGATAAGTCAACTGTTTGCTTATCGCGACAGGCCTATGCACACAATGAAACAGTGGAGACAAACATGTGTTTGTCTTCACTGTTTCATATGCTAAGGTCCCGCTACTGACACGATAGCAGTCATTTAGTGCGCATATGTGTAATTAAATATCAAAATCTCACTCCAGCCAGGTAGCCACGTTTAGCAACCCTGGTTAGCTTCAGAGCTAGCAGTCTGTATTTGTAAACAAAGACAGGATGAGCTGGAAATGAAACAAACAATACTTAGAAACTGGTTAAATGTTTCTGATGGAAGGAAACGACCTCTTCTCTCTTTGAATGTGGTTTATACCTTCCAGGTAACAGCAACAGTTAAAGCCTTACAATGAACCGTTTGGCTTAGCTACATATCAGAGCTACATATCGTTCTTGTTCTACTCTTTGTTCCAACAAGTCCTCCAACTCATACGACCAAATGGGTCGATTGTTTAAGCCCTTATTACGACCAAATATGTCGTTTGTTCAAGCGCTTAATACGACCTATAATTACGTTTGAAAATTGTCGGCCTCGAGTGCTCCCGTTGAATGCAAACGTTACAGAGGGTTGTTTATTCACAAATAACCCTCTCTGTAAAATCCTAAATTGTAGGATAGTTTGGCCATTAAAACGCTTTATGATTAGATTTCTAGCGAGAAGTATATATTGTACTTTTCAGTCGATATGTAGGATCTATAGTTTGATAGATATTACGAAGATGATTTGAGATTTCGTCAGGAGAACGTGTATATGCGGCAAGCTTCCATGTAAAGTTACGGGTTGAAAACAGTATTTCCGGTCTCGCCGTTTTCATAATAAAACCAATGATCAAATGATCAAATGATTTAACAGTGATATCTGCACTACTCATCCACTAAAAAAACATCAGTTTATCCTAGTTAATAATACGACATTAATTGGTTTAAATTGTGTACAATGCTTTTGTGTTTTTCCCATAGGTTTTTCTCTTTCGATTCTGAGAGACACATTTCTTTTTTCAGAGGTTTTGATAGGCTAAAATCACGCCGCAATGCACGTCGGGATATGGTGTTTATGTGATATGAAATCGGAAAACATTAAAAAAAATAATAATAATACTTTATTCCGAGTGTTCTTGCTTTTCTCTTTGAAATTCATCACATAACGGCATTGTAATACACGGTTCGGCTGCATTAAATAGTACATATCTGCCCTAGATATGTATTTATAGAGCCCTGATCAGAAGACCTTTTGACAAACAAAGAGATGCCGCCAAAACTGAATACGTGACGTGGACCATAAATATATCAACAATTAAACAACATCTTCCATTTCTTTTCACACAATACGTCTCCTTGCAGTATCAACACTAACTCGGCTGACTTTTATATTTGATCCAATTAGTAGATAGTCTGTATTTACACCATAACGGTGCACAGCTGATAGAAAGGGACTTTTTTGTAGTTTTTAAAGATATTACTGATTTTCTGAACTACCTTTCCAACTCCTCAAGCAGTTGACTGTTACAGGTCTATACAGGTTCATGGTACAATGCATAAGCTTCACATCGAGAGACTGAAACTGTATTTTCCTTTACCGTTCTGTTTTAAACTCACAATAAAGTGAATAATCATATTATGTACGATATTATTATGTATTATTAACTAGACCACTGGTCTAAACCGCACCTCCTAGTGGTTAAAGCACGTTATTGAATGTAGTTGTTGAATAAGTTATATTTGATGAAAACATTTAAATATTAAGAGTAGCCTACATACAAAATAGGGGTCAATGATAGAAATATAGAATGGAAAATATCTAGAAGATACTGTAGTGATCTCTACAATAAAACAGTTTAGTGCAGGACGTCCAAAGATATTAACAGGAGGATGTGCAAAACAGACAAACTGATAAGTCTGAATTTTACTCAGGTGTAACTAAAGTCTGATTTAAGGGTTGTTTATATTTCACATCATTAATCAGAATCTGCAAAGTAACACAAATAAATGTAGTAGAGTAAAAATACCAAGTTAACCTCTGAATTGTAGTGGAGTAGAACAAAGTAGTACATGCTGCTGTAACAAAAACATTTCCCAACTTGGGATCAATAAAGTATCTTATCTTAAGATGATCGATGGCTACTGCCATATTTGCTAAATGTGCATCTGAACCTTGACAAGTGCATGTTTCAGGCTTATCAATTAACAACAGGAGGGGTCACAGACATAAGACCAGCTGTTAAATAAAGCTCTTCTGACCTTAGCTGTCATGTGGTTTTAATGCTGCCCATTATGGACACAAGCAATTTTCACCCATGTATTAATTATATGTTTTAAATTTGATAACACCAATGTGTTTCGTATCCCCTAAACCTCCAGGGATGTATACAGTTTAATACTGGCAACTTCTAATTGTGGGAAATACAAAAACGTCTTTTAAAACTACATTTCCCAGTAGAGACGTAACATAGAACATGTTGCGAAACACACAATAGCCAGCAAGTGTAATTCTGGGGGTGAGGGCCGGGCTGGACCCGTCCAAGTCCAGTTTTGGATAGTCTGGCGTGGTTCCATTCCATTTCAAAGAGCTGTTTGACAGCGTAACCTTGTCGCACTGCCACTCCAATATCCAATCACAGAGCTTGAGGGCTAATCACGGGGTTTGTAAAGCAAGGCGGATGTTGTAGTCCCAATCGATAGCTGGGGATTCTGGGTAGTGTAGTGTCTTCGGAAACTCTGTAGTGTCTAAACTCCGAAAAAACAATTTGTTTCTCCGAATCGAAGGTTAAAAACACAAAATCATTGTACACAATTTAAACCAATCAATATTGTGTAATTAACAAGGATAAACTGATGTTTTTTAGTGGATGAGTAATGGAGATATCACTGCGTAATCATTTGACAGTGTGGGGAATACTTCCGGTTTTATTATGAAAACTTCGAGACCGGAAATACTGTTTTCACACACGCTAACTTTACATGGAAGTTGCCCCATATACAGTACACGTTCTCCTGGCGAGACCTCAAATCATCTTCGTATATCTATCAAACTGTAGATCCTACACATCCACTGGACGTAGATTATAAAAGTACAATATAAACTTCTCGCTAGAAATCTAATAAAAAAGCATTTTAATGGCCAAACTATTCCACAATTTAGGATTTTCCAGAGAGGGTTATTTGTGAATAAACGACCCTCCGGAGCGTTTGCAATCGACAGGAGCATGTTGTTTCTTACCCGACCACTAGAGGGGCTACACTTTAAAACGTGTCTCTGGGTCGTATTTAGCTGCTGAACAATCGACCTATATGGTCGTTTTTTGTAGGAGGACAGGCTGATAAATCCCATGAATGTTTGAGACTAAGTTAGCTTCATCATCTCAAACAGTGATTAAGTGAATAATAAAGTTTCTATCGGGTCACTATCAGCCATTAGGGGCAGGGGCCCAGCCAGGGGTTTTGGGCCATGAACGACAATTAGCAGAAAGAATAGAAAAAGAGTAAAGAAAAACGAAGAAAAAGCAACATGAAAAGGAGAGAAAAATTAAAGCAAACGCAGAATGCGAATTGAAAAGAAAAGGACCATAGGACGCAAAACTAAAAAAGACAAAAGAAGAGGTGAAAAGAAAAAGAAACAAAGATGAGAAATTTTAAACTATGAGGATGATGTTGTAGGAGCCATTTACCGGATCATAATAATTCTTTAGAGTTTAAATTTCTTCACTTTGTTTCTTTTTCTTTTCACCTTCCTTCTTTTTGTCTTTTTAGTTTTCCGTCCTATGGTCCCTTTTCTTTTCATTCGCATTCTGCGTTTGCTTTTAATTTTTCTTCTCCTTTTCATGCTGCTTTTTCTTCGTTTTTCTTTACTTTTTCTATTCTTTTCTGCTAATTGTCGTTTGCGATCTTGGCGAGTGGCATGAGATATTCTGTTTCTATAAAGGTTATCTATAATACCATCTTTTAAAGAAAGATATTCTTCATATGTCATGTTATCATGGTCCTCTTTTGTCCTAAAGACCTTACATGGATATGATATAGAGGAGAGCTCTTCTTCGGGAACATCCTCTCCCTACTTTGTAACATCCAGTCATTAAGCCCGTATCCACTATCCTGGTGATAATAAGGGCAGGCTATGTCAGACTTGGTTTTTCTCAGATCCATGGCTAGTTTTTAACGGTCGTCCTTAGTTTTATATGATTTGCTGAGTGGGTGGGACATATTGCGTTGAGTGGGAGGCTTCATCTGTAGAAAGTACTCTGTTTGAGGAGATTTCATTAGGATTCTAACTCTTAATGGCAGTTTGTCATTTTGAGGGTATTTCAGTGAAACAAGGCTGTTTTGAACATTTGACAGATTTATGCTTAAATTCTCTGGTAAAGTTACTGAAAGATACACTTTGTGTATAAAAGCTGAAAAGTAGATAATGAAGTCGACTTTGTGTCAGTAGATTTCGTTAAGAATCTTTGACAGATTTATGCTTAATTCTCTCAAGAAGGTTACCGAAAGATACACTTTTGTATTAAAAGCTGAAAAGTAGATAATGAAGGACTTTGTGTCAGTAGATTTGGTTAAGAATCTGACTCTTAATGGCAGTTTGTCATTTTGAGGGTATTTCAGTGAAACAAGGCTGTTTTGAACATTTGACATATTTATGCTTAAATTCTCTGAGAAAGTTACCGAAAGATACACTTTTCTTTTTAAAAAAGCTGAAAAGTAGATAATGAAGTGTGCTTTTTGTGTACAGACACACAGAAAACACTGAAAAACACAACAAGAAGGACTGTAATACACATGTATCAGACACGCTCCCCTTGCTATAATGATGACAACAGTTTTTAGATGTAAAAAAACACTTTTTTAATTTTTTTCACACACAAAATCAATAGTTATACTGATTGTAGCATCCCCAGGACAGTCTCCAGCTTAGAATTCCCCATATTATTGGAGATATCGTCATGGAGTTTTTTCACTTCAGTCAAAATATTCACGTGTATGCTGTTTTCAACACACAGATGCATTACATCTACAAACAGAGCATACAATGAGAGCACATGATACACTTTTGATGTTTGTTTCATTTCTGAGATAATGTTACAGAATGTTTCGGAAAATGAAGATTCCAGGACCACTTTAAATGTTTCGTTTACAAGCGTTTCCCAATGACCCGGAATAGTACTGCCAGAACGAACGATATCCAAAATGTCTTGTAGTTTACAAACTTCAGCCATTCTTTTTACACAGGGGTCACTACTCCTTCTGTTTTCAATCGTCCCCATCACCACATTTATTAAACGGGTAATGACTACATTATGATCAATATATACAGAGCGTTTTGCAAAGTAGTTTCCCATTTTTATTTTACTTAAAGAAAAAAGGCACTGCATTGAACAAGTCCCTGGCTTCTTCTCCATCCGACTGCTGTTTGTTAGTCTTCTTCTTCTCCATCCAACTCTGTATGGATATTTCAAGTCTCTCCTTGAGTCATCTGCATTTTACAAGCTTGTGCAGAAAAGCTTCCGAAGCGCGTCCTATCCTCAGTTTATCCTCGCAAATGCCTTTTTCAATAAGACTCTGGTCAATCACTGCAACAAAGTCGGCGAGCCAAAGTCTTTTCATTAACGCTTTGTAATTGTTTCTGAAGAAGAAATCGGGCATGTCATTCCGACAATCGTGTTGCCTCTGGTCGGGGTTACTGCGTCGGCATTCTTTGCAGATTTCTTTTCTGTATCGATACATCACCATCTCCAGAATATAAAACAACTCCGATTTCACTGTGTCCCTAAACCGAGACTTCTTGACCCGAGGAGTAGCATCAGCAGCAGTAGTACTGCAAGATTCGGGTTTCCCACATGGTGGTGTTGCTGGTAGACTCTGTTCCTGACTGCAACTCGCGGGGGGAGTCTTGGCGTTTCTCTGCTCCATGGCTAGTTTACAACGATCGTCTTAGTGAGGTCCTTCGTTTTAGATGATTTGCTGAGTGGAGGGTGGGGCTCATTGCGTTGAATGGGGGAGTCAATTATAGAATTGAGAGTTTTTAGAAAAAAAAAAGTTCTTTAAGCGTTGTAGCTTTTTCATCTCATCTCCAGCAATAGGTGAAATTTAAGAATAAGTAATAGTTTGTCATGATTTTACGGAAAAAGTATAGTTTATCAGAAATATGGAAAAGTCATTGTGTATAAATAGTATGTTGAAAATCAAAAAAGAAAACTCAATTCAATACAAATTAATGAATATTTTACCCTGTTCTAAAGTTTTGCACCCTTAAGGAAAAACCCCTTCCTTACCAAGTACTTCATATTATACCCTTTGTTAAGTGTTGCGTACATCAGGGTGTATCTCATAGTATCTTGGTAATATAAAATAACTAAAATATGTAAGTTTATCAGAAAAAAAACCCCATTGTTTAACTGAACAAGTGTTGCATACATCAAAGTGTGTCTAAAAGTATCTTAGTAACACAAGAAAAGAGAAAAAAGCCTTGATGTCAACAAAACTGTATTTTTCCACTGAAATAGCGTTAAAATAAAAAAAGTGCCTTTAAAGAAAATGTATTCAGACAAAGTATTTTATTTTCAAAAAAAAAAAAAGTTTAAGGTTTTGCATACATAAAAAGTGTATCTTACAGTTCCGTTGTGAGAGAATTACACACAAATCTGCCAAGTGTCAGGGAAAATTGTTAAAATCACAAACTTACTTTTAGAGAAACAGTCTTTAAGAAAAAATCTAATCAGACTGTACTTCATTTTCTAGTTTTAAGGTTTTGCATCCCTCAAAGTGTGTCTAAAAGTATCTTGGCAAGAGAAAAAAAGCCAAAATCTGCCTTTAAAAGAATCCAAATTCCTTATAAAGTACTTCATATTCAACCAGTTTCAGTTTTCAGACACCAAACTGTATCTAAAAGTATCTTGATAACACAAGAAAAAGAGTAAGTGTAATTTCTTCGGTAATGTTACAGAATGTTTCTGAAAAATGAAGATTCCAGGACCACTTTAAATGTTTCGTTTACAATACTATTACATATAGAGGAGAGCTCTTCTTCATGAACATCCTCTCCCCTACTTTGTACCATCCAGTCATTAAGCCATATCCATTATCCTGGTGATAATAAGGGTAGGCTACATCAGACTTGGTTTTTCTCAGATCCATGGCTAGTTTTCAACGGTCGTCTTGGTGGGGTCCTTCGTTTTAGATGATTTGCTGAGTGGGGTGGGACTTATTGCGTTGAGTGGGGGGAGTCAGTGTAGAATTGAGTTTTTAGAAAAAAGTTCTTTAAGCGTTGTAGCTTTTTCATCTCATCTCCAGTAATAGGTCATCATTTAAGAACAAGTAATAGTTTTGTCAAGATTCTACAGAAAAAAGTCAAAAAAGTATAGTACGTCAGAAATATGTAAAAGTCATATAGTATGTTGAAAAATCAAAAAAAAGAAAACTCAATTCAATACAAATTAATGAATATTTTACCCTGTTCTAAAGTTTTACACCCTTAAAGAAAAACCCCTTCCTTACCAACTATTTCATATTATACCCTTTGTTAAGTGTTGCGGACATCAGGGTGTATCTCAAAGTATCTTGGTAACATAAAATAACTAAAATATGTAAGTTTATCAGAAAAGAAAAAACCTTGTTTATCTGAACAAGTGTTGCATACACCAAAGTGTGTTTAAAAGTATCTTAGTAACACAAGAAAAAGAGAAGAAAGCGTTAATGTTAACAAACACTGGATTGTTTCACTGAAATAATAAATAAATAATTTCAAAAAGTGCTCTTTAAAAGAACAAATGTATTCAGATAAAAGTATTTTGTTAGACTATTAAGTCCACGATGGTTATATTTAACCCCTAACCCATTTGTATTATATGTTTGTTGTCCTAATAAAGCCAGAGTCACCTGAATTAATTTTGTCTCCAGACCTTTTTTATTTTTTACATTTTGTAACAATCTTAAAAACATTTGTGGTTTGACTCTTTTTAAAAAAGTTCTTTTTCATCTATCATTTTCAACCAAGCAGCAAGAGGTCAAATGTAAGAACAAGTAATAGTTTGTCACGATTTTATGGGAAATAGTCAGAGCGCGATGTCACATCTTAAAGACAGCTTGAACTGGATAAATGGTTAGTCTTTTTCAAACATACCGTACGTTCTGCATGTTAGTATATCTGGCCCATCGATTTAGACCCTACTGCCTTAGACGCATGCCCTCAATAGGGTGGTCACGCTTTGGGAAGAGGTGTTTCATTTCACAGATCCACCTTGATTGTTATTGTGAAGAGGGACGGGGGAGGAACATTCAGAGGATGAAGAAGCATAAACATAAACGGACTGCACGTCAGTTTCAAGAAAAGATGACACCGTGTTTATGCATGACATGCAACATATCTTGAAGTCCTACAAAAAAAAAAGGGTACAAGTATATTGTGTTGAAAATATCGCCAAAAGTCGTAATATTGTATAATGTATTAGTTGCATGTTGTATTTTTGCTAGCAATCACTATGTAGTTTTTTTCAGAAATATAATGGAAAAAAAAAAAAGCGAGAAAGACAAAAACAAAATACGTTGAAAAGGGGATGAGTATGTCTGTCTCTCGGGGGGTTGGTGTGTTAAGAGTCACAGTCTTAAAGAAAATATGCTCAGAAAAAAGTACTTAACTTTCTACCAGTTGTAAAGTTGTCATACATAAAAAACGCTATCAAAAAAGTAAGAGACTTACTGTTCCTTTGTGAGAGAATTACACACAAATCTGCAGAGTGTCTGTAAAAAGTCTTAAAAATCACAAAACCTGCCTTTTAGAGAAACAGTCTTTTTAAAAAAAGATATGAACAAGGGGGCATTAAGATCTTTAAACTATTAAAACCCTCTTCAAAAGAGACTTCCCCTTCACTGTCCTGCTTCATTGTAGGATTTCTGCCATGTCTCTACTTCAGTTGACCATCTCTGTTATTATGTGATGGAATACTAGATAAATAAGTAATTAGATACCTTACCGTTACTGCGCTCATAAAGAATGATAAGAATAAGAATAATGCGTATTGAACTGGTTTAATTAAATAGTGATTTTATTTAAGGTAATTAGTTAGAAGCCCTATTTTATCAGTATGTCTGCACAGCAGTTACAATGGTCAAACTACATTAACACAGAATTGTCCCCATTCTTTCGTTAATAGTTACTAGCATTAGATATTTTTAATGAGATATGGACCGCAAAACAAAAGATATCCCTGGTTTTCATTTAAAAAATCAAGTCAGTGAATGCAAAGTAGTTGACTTAGCTTATTTTGTTATGAGATGATGATGTGAATTACTGTTCAAATTAGTTAATGTAATAATCGTTTGGTTATTTTATGCATAGCCTAATGTTACATTTATGTGCTTAAGAATGCATTCAAGACAGAGGAGACTGAAGCATATCTTCGGCTGTAGGCGTCTCAACCCGGCATACAAACTGCATTCGTTTCTTGATTGGAGCATCCAACGGATGGCTGTAAGTTGTCTCCGGTGTCTCGCTGATTAAACTCATATCAAGACGTCTCATGGCCACAAGAGACGCTGGCTTTTATTTAAACAACCTCTAAGGGGAGATGGGGTGAGGAAAGTGTGTGTGTGTGTGTGTGTGCGTGTTCCCCCTCCCCTCAGCCCACCATATGGTCTCTCCCCTCATGTCCTGTTCGCAAAAACAGAGAGGCGAAGTCTGTTGAGGTCAGTGTCGCTTTAACACTACGAGGTCCATACGTTTCTCCATTCTTCAGATTGTAGAAATGCAGTTCATTAGCCATATAGTTGAATATATAACCCCAAACATCGCCATTTCTTAGAGTCCATTCTTCGTGAAGTTCTTCGGCTGTCGGCGTCTGAACCCGGCATACAAACTTCATTCGTTTCTTGATTGGAGCACCCAACGGATGGTTGTAAGTTGTCACCGGCGTCTCGCTGATTAAATTCATATCAAGACTTCTCTTGGCCATTTTCTCTCGACTTGAGAAATATTTAAGAGTGAAGCTGGCTTTTTATTTAGACAGAGGGAGAGGGGATGAGGGGCGGCTTTACTTTAGATTAATTTCATGTTATTTGCGAGTTACATTCAAGTGTGTGTGTGTGTGTGTGTGTGTGTTCCCCTCCTCCTCCACCATATGTTTTCTCCTCCTCCTGTTCGCAAAAATAGAGAGGTTTAAATATACATTTTTTAGATGCTTTACTTTAGATTAATTTCATGTTATTTGCAAGTTACATTCAATACTATATACAGGATTAACCACACAGGAAGTGGTTAGGAGGCGGGACATATATCCTATGTATATTAATTGATTGAAAACAACGGCATTTAATTTTTCTCATTTTTTTAATTTTAATTTTATTTTAATTTTATTTTGTAAACCGGAAGCGGTGGCGGTACATCCGGTCGAACGAGTCGGGACTTCCGGTATAATGAGACGGGACTTCCGGTTTTCAAAATAAAATAAAAAGGCGGGACTTCCGGTTTTCAAAATAAAATAAAAAGGCGGGACTTCCGGTCAAAACGGGGCGGGGCGACCTGTCACTTTTTCTGCATACTAATGAGATTGACATGGCATTTGTATCACTACTCATGTACATCGTCTCAGTCTGCAGCGTACAGGCCAACATCCCCACTCTCACTCTCACCACTCCCCGTCCCTAAGGGTCATTAGTCACAGTTATTTATACTCTAATCAAAGAGGCACCTACACATCTACTTCCACCCTGAAAGCATCTTTGTCGGTTCCTCCATATACGAGGGAAACCTGGCAAACAGCCGCTTCTTTACAACACAGCGTGACCAACATAGGGACCTGGAATAAATGGCAGCTTTTCCAGGAAATCATGAACCTGAATTTACCGTGAGGCTGTTACGACTTAAATAAAATCAAATAAAGTTGTATTTATATAGCACATTTATAAACGATGTGTGGTGGAGCCAAAGTGCTACATAAAATAAAAATAGCCTACAGGAGAGACACTTTACAGCAAATACAACAGCTCAGACCCTCTGTCCTTAGACCCTCTGTCCTTAGACCCTCTGTCCTCAGACCCTCTGTCCTCAGACCCTCTGTCCTTACCCTCTGTCCTTAGACCCTCACATCGTACAAGGAAAAACTTCCAAAAATTCTACTGCAATATTCTGCTGTAGTAGAATTCACTATTTGATATAACACTAACATTCCTGACAATAGACTTCAATAGTAATTTTTTATGGTGCCTTTTTAATAACATTTTTGAATGGAACATTCATAAATCAAAATAAGTATAACTTACATATACATGACCTCTTAAATTAAAATAAAGTGAACATTAACACCAATATTATCATTTATAACATATAAAATAAGCAGCAGATTTTCTAATTAAATATACATACCAACTACAAAATAAGCAGGTATTAAAGTGTAAATGGACAACAAAAACGGAAATGGAAATGAAAAGGCCTGATGATGGTGCTAAATCAGAGCAAAATCTCTTGTCTTTCTCTCCTTTCTTTTCTTTTTGAAAGCCTGACTTTGTTAGTGGTCGAGACATTAGACACACGTAAGTATTCGCATCCCTGCATCACATGCTCTCACTCTGCTAGAAAATGCGGTGCCGCACAGCGTTTTGGAGACAGGACCAAACCATTACATGTAAATAAAGGGGGGGTTCGATGCTTTGGATAATTAACTTTTCGAACAAAAAAAGTGAAATTAATCGCAAGTTTAGCGAGTACATTATCAATGTTATATTAATGTTAATTATTGATGATTGATGAAAGGTTACTTAAACATTTTTTTCTTAATGTTCTACAATTTTTGGGGCCCCTGTCAGTCACGGGCCCGTAGAATCGTCCTAACTTTTCACCCCCTTATGGCGCCCCTGATTAGGGGAGGGGGCGGGGTTTGGAGGAACAGAGGAGACTGTGATCGCGGGAGCTTTTTCCCCCCTGCCTTCACAAACTTTACATAAGTATTTATCAACTGAAAATAGCAAGAGGACATTCATATACTCTGCAATCAAAGACTTGATTGAATCCACCAAAAAACTGACATAACGATAACGAGTGTTTCTCTAAAACACAAATCCCTCCCTGTGTGTCTGAGCCGCAGCGACACGGACTGATTCAGAGCGGGTCATTCTGCTGTTGGTTCTGGACTGGTGTTGGTGGAGAAAGCAGACTGCTCCGTGTGTGGTGTCGCTGTGCTGCTGTCACGTTTGTTCCTTGATCTCTGCGTCACCGACCAATTTGATATTCGTGTGACAGAAACAATTCTAAAATAAAAAACGTTATTGTCGAGCCGCGGCCGAAAAATCAATAAGCAACCTTACTACTAATCGATAATCGAGTGGCGAGCTACTGAAAAGCTGCCCGCGAGCTACCGGTAGCATCGACGTGTT
>RQJG01035741.1:0-11339 GCA_009756435.1 Chionodraco myersi | reverse complement strand
GAATTGCACCCTGCGATAATCCCTTCAAATCTCATGTCTTACTTGTGTGGAACAAATAACATTGTTTAGGATTTCACAACAATTTAATATATAATTAGTTAGTCAACCTCTGATCCACATAACAAACATCCAATTAATCAGTCCTCGTTCTAAATAAATAAACGAAACTGCTCATATAAACCACCACCGCCAATGTCACTACTATGAGGGAAGAATAACTTATAAGAAAGCAGATAAAATAAACAGTCTATTCACAATACAGTTTGTAAACCAGGTTACACAATGTCTCATCTTTAGCTGGTGACATTTTCTTTTTTTAATAAGCAAGGGTTAGGGTTAGCGAAAAGACCAAGGCCAACAATTGTAGCCAAAGTCTGGTATGGCTGATATGAATCCGCCTCCTAAGTAGCATCATATCTATGCATCGCTTGTTCTGGTTCCGAGATGTACATGAACAGCAGCCCTTATCCTTAAATTACACAAGTGTAAGTTAATGAGGGGAAAGATCTGAGAATGGAGGTGTGAAAAGAGAACCTCTGTGGAGTAGCATCAGAGCAGCTTGCCGTTATGTAAGGAGGATTTAAGTAGGATTTCTAGACTCAAAAGAAACAAAGCAAGCAGCACATCTTTAAATCCAGTTCTCACATTTCTTGAGATTTAGTCTTGTCACAGACTCGACACACACTCTTGATGTATAATTCCACGTCACACCAAAGTAAATCTTCTCAACATCACTAGATGCTCTCCCTTTCTCTCTGTCTCTCTTTTCATCCATCCATCCATCTTTTTGATCAAGAACTGATTATTAATGTCTTCAAACCATTTTTAAGTAAATCGCAAGTTATTTTTGGTATTTTATAAAAACTGGTACTTTGTCTTCTTCTTTGAGGCTCCAGATGCCACAGTTCGCATAATAACGAGGTCTACTGTCGAAATGTGTCTCAATTGAACTAAACTCGGTTTGGCTTGTTCTTCTGTTGACGGATGAAACCAAACAAGCAACAATGTGTAAGGAGAGAGAGAGGCAGCAGGCAGCTGTTTACTGTGTGAAAGCCCTGATAAAACCCTTTGCTCTAAAACAGCAGGTGAACATAGTGGCACAATAAAGTCGCAATAGACAAGTGTTTGAGTTGAAGTTATGATTTTCAACAGCCATAATGTAATGGCTGTTGAAAAAAAAGACTTTAGGTGTTGAAAATGGTTATCCATTGCACAACCAAAAGAGGAAGAGCCAGAAGTAAGGCTAATGCTAATGTTGCTCTTGTTTCATACCAACTCTCACACCAAGACTGGCCAGTGTGTAAATCAGTCAGTTTATTTTATTTAGCCCTATTCACACAGGACTAGTAGAACCTGGAGACCTCAGGTCATTTGTAATAATACATGAACTTCTGTTATATTACCCGTGTGAAAATCAAGAACAATTCCACTGCATATTACCTACAACATATAGTCATATTAATACTATGTGAATCGGCCAAATTATGATCTTAGATCTGTGTTGTTTTTCTTTCTCTTTTGTATCGCTTGCTTCCCTGTTAATAAAATATGAAGTTGGTCATGATAAAGGAAAGATTGACATTAATTGAAGTTTAAATTCAGGAGGCTCATCTTGCTACACAGCATGGAGACTCATTCAGACTGGACGAATAAGTATTTGCATATATTATATATTCATAAATAAGCTGTGAAGCTGACCGTTGAGCGGCCCAGACCAAGCAAGGAGGCAGAGGCAGAACGTCCAAAAATATAACCCGACGTGGGCATTTATTAAAATCATACACATGACACAGCCTCAATCTGCTGCTCCTGTGCACACATCCTGCAGCCACAAGGATCTCACACACCCAGCCCTCTCAACAGACAGAGAAACCGAGCCTAAATACACCCACTCTAATCAGCACAACCAGACACAGGTGAGGGGGGAGGAGACAACACAGGACACCAGGTGCACACAATCATCAGCCACAGACAACATATACTGTGCAATCACACCAACAAAGTGCCATACCACCCGGCCTGAAGCCGTCAGTCCATAGTGACGAAGCCACCTTCGTCACATAAGCCTAATGTGATATTGTTAAAAAGGCAGATGTAGTGCAGAGCTTTGAATTCATATTAGGGGGATAATGTCAGTCAAATTGGGATAAAAAAAGACTTTGCCTATCCCGTGTGCCTAACATAACACAGACGTGAACGAACATTTGAAAACGACATGAGGTCCCGTGGAATACCTGTCCAGTGCAAATAGAGTTTTAGACATCAATACTTGTCATAGAGTGGTGCAGTGATGACGGAGGCCGACGTGGAAGTAATCATCGGCTCCCTCGACAAAAAGCAGTGGGATTTCTCCAATGGATTTCGGTGTATTGCAGAAAAGAAGCTCTGTGGCATGTCTTTGATACTTAACACATTTTGTTCAGCTGGATAATCTCCACATATTAACACCACTTGAATTTTGAAGAGTAAATGCAATCCCCAGAAGTAAAAAGCTATCGTTAGGCTATAATCGAGCTACATCTGGGGCGCATGGTTGCGCACCGCTAAGCTAAAGGCGGACTTGTGTCGACGTGATGACATTTCATAGTTTCATTTCGTCACTTGTTAGTAACCACTGTTTTTATGACTTTTGGACATTCCCGGTAGGGGTGTTTACTGACATATTTGATGTCACAGAACAAAATGTGAACATCTCTTTAACTTGTGTTCAGCACAGACCTTATTCAGGCGAACCCGAAGTAGTTAAAGTCTGACTTATTTCAGGGTTTTAGGACTCATTCCTTCACCTCTCTATTTCTCATGTGAACAACATAGTCTTTCAGGAGAGTCTGTTTGAAATGGTGCACCATAACACCATGTTCTAACAATATAGTATCTCCGACTAACTACACTTGCTTATCACCGCACCTTCCAAGGGGAAACAGCCATAACAAATGTCACCGGTCAGACATACCATCACAAAAGCTTCTTCTTTTTGAGTACAACCCGAGCCTGATACTCCTGGTTTATACTCCTGTAATCTGCCACACCAGGTGAATGCTACAGGAGACACACATAAATCCACATACTTTATGCTTCTTTAAATCAATACGGTAGGCCAGGCTGAGCCTTCTCCAAGCCACGCTTCAGACCGTTCCTAACAGGAAATATACTGTGTACTGTACTGTACTGTAATTCACATTTAATACAAGGATGAGTTACCAGAAATATTTATTATTTTAGCAAAAATGCAGCACTGAGTCCTTTTCTCTTGTCATGACAAATAGTTTTCAATAGGAAAATGAGCAGCCTCCTTGCTGTTTTCATGCAGCATTTTGATATGAATGTTTTGCAGGAGGTAATATGGATATCATGGGAACTGTAATCTAATAACAATGTACCATGTGTGGAAAATAGATGAGATTTATGTGTGGGAGGGGCAACTTTAGGACAATTCCAGCAATACAGATTTGACATTTAGACTCACAATGACAAAATACCTCTGAGAATAATAATCTTTGGTTTGTATTGCACTTTTCAAAAGCAAGTTACAAAGTGCTTCACAGTCAATAAATACATTAGAAATAATCAAGAGTAAATTAGCTAGAAATGCCACCAAACAAAAGGAAGGGGGAAAATAGCAAGGGGGTGCAAAGGACAGAGTGGAGTCAGAGACATGCATAACAAAAAACGTTATGTAAAACACATACAGTATGAGTTACAGATACTGCACTACAAGGTTACTTAATAATACTACAGTTAACATATTTGTATCATTGCTTTGCGGCAGTACGGGAAACGTGAAGCACGACCAATGTTAAAAACCAGACAGAAATTATAGCTGTGACTTTTCCAAAACCAGTGAGTTTGTTTGCAATATGTGTGGGAGAAAGGGAGTGAGGTGTTGAAATGAAATTAGGTCTCCACAGATGGGAATATTTTTCTTAGGCTTGGCAAAACACACGAGCAGGAGGTTAGGAGTAGGACACACAGTAGGAAAAGGAGAGGACAGCCAGTTTGTCCAGTGTTAAATAACAGCCAACCCTTCCGTCGATCCATGAATCAATCCCTCCAAACTACCTCAAGTGGTCAATTCAATCACATCTGCAGGAGCCACACACAGCCACGTTTCCCCCGTGCTGCTCCCAGTGTGAGGCCGGAGCTCTGCTAGCTGCCCCCTTTAAAGGAAACACAACCTCAGAATCTCTTTGAACACATATCAAATTATTCTGTGATCATCAGCGTACTCTTTGATAGAGTGTTCAAATGTAATTTAAAGGGGTCTACATGGAATACAGAGCATATTAATGATTGAAAATTGCTGCATTTGGCTAGCATGCCTAGCAGCTAACATCCTTGGTTAGACCTGGTTGTAACCGGAGTATGAGCGCAGGGTGGTGGTCATCATAAGCCAGCCAGTGGGGAACACACAGGGACTCACATCTACTCACACACACACACACACACACACACACACACACACACACACAACACACACACCACACACACAACACACACACACACACACACACACACACAACACACACACACACACACACACACACACACTGTAATGGCAAGTGTGATGTTCCAATGTCCTATACTCGTTTGCCATTATCACAGGTGAGTTTTAGAGTGATCTTAACGCAGACAAACACACACACACTCATTGCCATCATTTCTACATTTCTTTAAATTATTTGACCATTCCAAAAGAAATGCCCGGAGTCCTTGTACTATCCTGATGGAAGCAAAGTCATAGTTCATAATAGTAGTGAGGATCAAACATTTTCAGTTTACAGTCTAATTAGCAACTGATGACGCAAACATTTAGCTAGAGGTGAAAAAGGACATCGATGACCGGATTGTTTCACAATTAATTTTACAAGCTATTTTCTAGCTATTAAATGAAATGGATAATGAATGAAAAGCAGCTGATGGGTTCCGACTTTTGCTATCTTAAATAACTGTTTCCATTGCACCTGCATTTAACCAAGGCCCCTTTAAACGTTATGGGTAAATGTTTCCAGACCACAAACTGAAATGATAACTCTTTTGACACGTGCACGCATCACAGGATGTGGGTTTTTCTATATTTAAACAAAAACACATTCTTCTCTTCACCACAATATTTGTTTAGGCCTACGCATAACCTCACGTGAGACTCAAGATCTAAACACTAATAGGAGAAATGCCAAATGAAAGGTAGCTAGAAAAGTATATAAGTGTACATTTTATTTCTAAGAGCCACAGATAGTAGAGTTTAGAGAAAGCAAGAGAAAACCATTAGGTTTGGTTTTCTTTTCAATTTATTTCATCCCGTACCAAAGTTCAATATAAATCTGATGTTTACTGTTTAAGTTTAAGGAAGCTCAAATATTTCCTCCTATTAAACTCTGTCACAACCTTAAGGAGAACCCAAATTCAGCACTCGAGAAACCAAGGCGAATTGGTAATAAACTTTATTGGAGATTCCACTGGATCTGAGGAATACCAACCGGGCAGTTTAACGCACCGGAGGACAGCGGGCAGAAGGTGAGTCAGGGACAGGCAGAGAGTCAGGGAGTAAGCGAGGCGGTCAGCGTGGATACAGGCAGGGTCGGATAACAGGCCAGACAGGATAGTGGAGGGACAGGCAGGATCAGGGAACAGGCAGAGCAGGCAGAACAGGCAGATCGAGGACAGGCAGGGTCGGAACCGGGTAGGCAATCTAGTATCAAACGCGGGAAAGACAAGCATGAGGCAAAGTACAATCTGGCAAAGAGTGTGTGTAAGGTGCAGGTTTAAATACTGGCAGAAGCTAATGGGTGCAGAAGAGAAAGAGAGTGAGCTAACGAGTGGGTGTGGAAAACAGGTGAGACAGGTGAATGGAAAACTACTGGTGAATGATGGAGCAGACTATGACAGAACCCCCCCCTTAATGGACGGCTCCTGACGTCCCTAAATGCTAATCTACAGAGGAGGGTGGGAGGTGGGATTAATACTCATCTGAAAAAGTTATTGCCCCCTGTGGGAATCTGCGTCCTCATCAGAAGCCGGCCCCTCGCTGTCCTCCTCTGAAGAGCTGACGGTAAGAGGAGAGACTCTCCCTGTGTCTCTGCCCGTCGACGTGACGGTCTTAGATGGTTGCTCGGGATTACGCCGATGGAACTCCCTGATGAGCCGGGGGTCCAACACATGACGAGCTGGAACCCAAGCCCTCTCCTCAGGGCCGTAACCCTTCCAGTCCACCAGGTACTGGACTCCTCTTCCTCTGCGACGGGAACGAAGAAGTCGTCGGAGAGTGTACGTAGGCCCGCCGTCAATCATCCGGGGGGGTGGTGGGGGAGGGATCGCAGGAACCAAGGCACTCTCTCGGACAGGTTTGATCCTGGAAACGTGGAAGGTGGGATGGATCCGCAGAGTCCGAGGCAGTCTTAGCCTTACTGCTGCGGGATTGATTATCCTGACAATCTCAAAAGGTCCAATGAATCTAGGTGCAAGCTTCTTTGAATCCACCCGTAAAGGAATATCCCGGGAGGAAAGCCATACCTTTTGGCCCACCTGGTAGACAGGTGCTTTGGAACGTCGGCGGTTGGCAGAGGAGGCGTACCGGTTGGCCGAACAAACGAGAGTTCTCCGGGCTTGATTCCGACGGACAGGTAACCTCCCTCTCCATGGCCGGAAACAGAGGGGGTTGAAACCCGTAAGCACACTGAAATGGGGACAGCTTGGTGGCCGAACTGACCAGAGTGTTGTGGGCGTACTCGACCCAGAGCAGTTGCTTAGCCCAGGCCGCTGGGTGCTTGGAGACTATACAGCGTAAGGTCGTCTCCATCTCCTGGTTCTTTCTTTCTGTCTGACCGTTGGATTGCGGATGGAAACCGGATGACAGACTGACCGTGGCCCCAAGGAGCATGCAGAATTCCCTCCAGAACACCGAGGTAAATTGAGGACCACGATCGGAAACCACATCAGTAGGCAGCCCATGGAGCCGGAACACATGGAGCAGGACCAGCTCCGCCGTCTCTTTAGCTGAGGGGAGCTTGGGTATCCGCACAAAATGAGCCATCTTACTGAATCGGTCTACCACCGTCAAGATGGCAGTGTGTCCGTTGGACGGTGGAAGACCAGTAACAAAGTCCAGAGAAATGTGAGACCAGGGGCGATGAGGGATAGGCAGAGGTCGTAGGAGACCAGCAAGAGCTTGGTGAAAAGACTTGTTTTGATTGCAAACAGGGCAGGCATTAACAAATTCCCTGGTGTCCTCCTTAAGTGTTGCCCACCAGAACCTTTGCTGGACTACCTCCCATGTACGTTGGATCCCAGGATGGCAGGTGAGTCTGGAGTTATGAGCCCACTGGATAACATCAGACTTCAACGTCTGCGGAACGAACAGGCGGTTCGGAGGACAGGCACTGGGTCCCGGCTGGTCCTGCTGGGCGGCCTTGACCCTCTCCTCCACCTCCCAGATGAGGGTGGCGACGAGCTGAGGAGTCGGAAGGATGGTGTCCAAGCCCCTGGGAATGTTACCTCCCTCTCCAAACTGACGAGAAAGAGCGTCAGCCTTAATGTTCCGAGAACCAGGGCGGTAGGAGAGGGAGAAATTGAACCGAGTGAAGAAAAGGGCCCATCTAGCCTGTCGGGAATTTAGTCTGCGGGCCGACCGGATGTACTCCAAATTCTTGTGGTCGGTCCACACCAGGAAAGGTTGACTGGTCCCCTCGAGCCAGTGACGCCACTCCTCCAGAGCCAACTTCACTGCTAGCAGCTCCCGGTTTCCCACATCATAATTTCTTTCCGCTGGAATCAAACGCCTTGAAAGGAAAGCACAGGGATGGAGTTTTTGGCTGTTTATTGCTCGCTGAGACAGGATGGCTCCCACCCCCATATCAGAAGCATCCACCTCCAAAACAAACTGTCTTACAGGATCGGGTACTCTGGGGATGGGGGCGGAGGTGAACCTGGCCTTAAGGTTCTGGAACGCCTCCTCAGCCGAGGAGGACCACTGGAACATAACCTTAGAGGACGTCAGGGCTGTGAGAGGAGCGGCCAAGGTACTGTATCCACGAATGAACCTCCGGTAGAAGTTGGCGAACCCGAGGAACTGTTGTAGCCGCTTCCGGGAATCTGGAACCGGCCAGGAAGTGACTGCATCAACCTTGGAAGGATCCATCTCGATGCTCCCTTGTCCCACGATGTATCCCAGAAAAGAGACAGAGGATGTGTGAAACTCGCACTTCTCCATTTTAACAAACAGCGAGTTCTCGAGCAATCTCCTGAGAACCGCCTGGACGTGGTGCACGTGTTCTTTCAGCGTCTTGGAAAAGATCAGGATGTCATCCAAGTAAACAAACACGTGTCGGTCCAACATGTCTCGGAGCACGTCATTTACCAACGCCTGGAATACTGCAGGGGCGTTGGTAAGCCCAAAAGGCATGACTAGATACTCGTAGTGCCCCGAGGTGGTGTTGAAGGCGGTCTTCCACTCATCCCCCTCGCGAATACGTACCAAGTGGTACGCGTTACGCAAGTCCAGCTTGGTGAATATGGTTGCAGGACCTCGAATGTAGAAGAGATAAGAGGCAGTGGGTATCGATTCTTGATCGTAATGTCATTAAGACCCCGAAAGTCGATACAGGGCCTTAGGGTATTGTCCTTCTTCTCCACAAAGAAGAACCCCGCACCAGCAGGTGATGAGGACGGGCGAATAATCCCAGTCATTGATATAAGTCTCCATGGAAACTCTTTCCGGAGCAGACAGGGAGTACAATCGACCCCTGGGAGGGCTGGTGCCGGGATGCAGGTCGATGGCACGTGTTTGGCCGGTGTGGTGGTAAGGAAGTAGCCCTCGACTTGCTGAATACTTCCTTGAAGTCCAGATATTCCGGTGGAACCCCTGTAACATCTGGAACTTGGCTGGGGTTCTCCGAACGCTGTTTCAGGCAGATCAGATGACAAGAAGGACTCCAGCCCAAAATGGCTCCCGTCTCCCAGTCAATGTTAGGGTTGTGGCGGCGGAGCCATGGATAACTCAGGATCAGCGGAATATGTGGAGACCGGAGAACATGAAACTGAATAGTTTCGTGATGGTTCCCAGACAGGAGCATGTGAACGGGTACAGTCTGATGAGTCACTGTCCCCAGCAGGTGACCGTCTAAGGCGTTGGCTGGAACTGGGCGAGACAAAAGAACCCGGTCTATTCCCAACTGCAGCATAAGCTTCTCGTCCATAATATTCGCATCCGAACCAGAGTCAATAAAAACTGCAAGAGCCTGAGAGCTATCCGGTAATAGCAACCTGGCGTGGCTCAATGGTCTCTGAGCGGGAACAAATACAGGGGTTTGGCTCACCAGTATGTTCCCCATTACTGCTGAGCCTTTTACCGGGCAGTGAGAAACAAAATGGCCGGCCCGGCCCGCAGTAGAGACACAGGTTACGACGTCTGCGATGCTCACCTCCAAAGTGAGGTTGGTGCGACCCACCTGCATGGGCTCATCCCCCCTGGTTGCGGCTCTGGAGTGAGGTGAGGAGTCGCAGCCAAACTCGGACGTCGGGGCGCCCAGGCATGTTCAACTCCCTCCGATCGTCGCTCCCGTCTCCATGTCTGGATGCGCCGATCCATGCGGGAAGTCAGCTCAATCAACCCATCCAGTGAATTGGGCAGATCAAACGACACCAGCTCGTCTTTAATGTAATCCGCCAAACCACGCAGATAGGCGTCACACTGGCGTCCAGTTGCTGAGGCGGCCCTGGGTGCGAAACTCAATGGCATAATCCACCACAGATCCATTACCCTGCTCAGGTTCAGTAGTCCTCCTGCAGCGTCTGGACCCACAGACACGGGTCCAAACACCTTGCGCAGCTCCGTGGAAAAAGCGGGGAACGAAGAGCAGGCGGGTGTTTGTTGCTCCCATTCCGCTGTGCCCCACAGTCGGGCTTTCCCAGTCAAATGATTGACCTTGAACGCCAGACGAGCAGCTTCAGAAGTGAAAGTGTGTGGCTGCAGCGCAAACAGGATAGAACAGTTCGTAAGAAACGGGCTGCAGCCCTCCGGTTCCCCGGTGTAGCGCTCCGGAGTTCCCACCCGAGGCTCCGGGGTAAATCCCATCAGAGGTGATGCAGAAGCGGGTGTCGACGGCATAGGAAGAGGCGCTGGAGCGGCCACTCCTGCCACTAGCTGCTGCACAGTAGCCGTTAGCTGCTGTAGCTGCGCAGATAAATAGGTTAGCGTCTGGTCATGTGAAGAGTTAGCATGATGAGCCTCGGTGGCCAGGGCGGCTATCGAGGCTTCCTGCCTCTGGAGAGCGTCCTCAACTCTCTCGAAACGGTCTCTAGGTGAAGAGGAGTGCGCTGGGTCCATGTTCTGGCCAGATTGTTCTGTCACAACCTTAAGGAGAACCCAAATGCAGCACTCGAGAAACCAAGGAGAATTGGTAATATACTTTATTGGAGATTCCACTGGATCGGAGGAATACCAACCGGGCAGTATAACGTACCGGAGGACAGCGGGCAGAAGGTGAGTCAGGGACAGGCAGAGGGTCAGGGAGTAAGCGAGGCGGTCAGCGTGGATACAGGCAGAGCAGGCAGGTCGGGGACAGGCAGGGTCGGAACCGGGTAGGCAATCTAGTGTTGAACGCGGGAGAGACAAGCATGAGGCAAAGTACAATCTGGCAAAGAGTGTGTGTAAGGTGCGGGTTTAAATACTGGCAGAAGCTAATGGGTGCAGAAGAGAAAGAGAGTGAGCTAACGAGTGGGTGTGGAAAACAGGTGAGACAGGTGAATGGAAAACTACTGGTGAACGATGGAGCAGACTATGACAGAACTCTATTGTAAAACCAGGAGTACCAGCACAGTGGAATCACTGCTCCCTCTAATTGTATCAGTGACATTATGACCAACAGGTCTTCCTCGTGAAACAGGAAGGAAATGAGAGATATATATAGCACAATGACCGGTGACATCATAATCATATAATATAATTCAATTCTATTTACCTGCCGTAAATGCCCTGACATGTTCTAATGTCATCTGCATTCTGAAGCTAAGTAGATCATCCAAAATGGCTTTTCAAGGGGAGTCTCGATACAAGACTTGGAATACATACTTTTTTCCAACTAAAATGTGCATGTTGGATATGATTATTTAAAAAAATTTCAGTAATAAATCTATTTCAAGAAATAACCTTGCGAAATAAAGGATATCCTTGAAACAATTATGATTTTCATTGGAATAAGTGATTATATTACCCCACAGACACATGTCTTTTTTAATTTGTTCAAGAAAAGTAACACTTCCAGACATTATTTGCGAGAGGGAATCTAACAATGAGGCTTCACTTAACAACCATCCAGATGAGCCTCATCAGCCGCTGAGTGAGG
>RQJG01035740.1:0-12014 GCA_009756435.1 Chionodraco myersi | reverse complement strand
AAAGTATTATTTTTTTTTTTTAAATGTTTTCGGTCTGTTTCCGGTATTTGTTAATGACGATGTGCTGTGAGATGTGAGACTGGAATTGCACAGGGGAAAATAACGTATCTTTAGATGCGGATTTTGTTAAACGAATACGTTTGCACTGTGGACCAACACTATACAATGACGGGGAAGGGGGTAGCAATAAAGATAACACCATTAACTGTAAATCCCCTTCATCATCGTATTAAAACATGTCTCTGAAATACAATAGTCCAGGGCATGGGGGATAAAGCAGAACACAGTGTGTGTGAGCTGCAGAAGATCTGAAAGCTGCCAGGAGGTTATTTTTCATTAGCAACGAGCATCCTGCCCGCACAACTTACAGTATTTGTGTATTAGCCATAATTGCTCAACAAGAAAGGCACTTAATGGGGATTGGATTTGAGTAAACAACTCTCTTAAAGGATGTTTTGCAATCACAATGAATTCCTCTCCACTGAAAGACTTGCATCTCCTCTACCCTGCTGACATGTATTCACTCTAACTTTCCTCCACCTTTTGAGTGACAATAATAGTGATTGTATTGGCAATACACATCCAGTGTCTGAAAAAGAGCTGATGTATTGTTCGTAAAGTGAAGCCTGGGGTTTTCCCTTTCCTGTCCAGTGTGAAATAAAGCAGACTCTGATGTGATTGGTCAACCGCTTAGAGATGTCCCGCCCCTTAGCCTATCACGCACTATGTGTTGGAGCGCAAGCCAATAGAAGGGCGAGTGTTACATAGTGATGTCACTACATTCAGGCAGTAAACAAAAGAGTCCAATGGAGGCGTTCAAGGCAGGGGGGAGTGTGTGGGAGAGAAACACAGGGATGTTGAAGGCCTTTGAAGACCATTAACATGCACACACAAACCTATACCACACTACAGGAAAGGGAAATCCCCCTGAAAGAAAAATAGGGCCCCTTTAACTGAATAATGGTAACACTTATTCCACCACTACTATCTTGACAACCTCTTTATCATCGTAATTCCTGCAATCTATTGCAACAATTACCATAACTAAACACAAAAACACAAATACAGATGTTTAGTCCCCAGAAACATCCCCACTGTAGGAGAGTTTAGCCAACACCTGTTCTACTGTAACAGCGATGCAGAGGAGCCTCTAGCTACCTCACCTCACTTTACATATTCATTAAATACTGTACAGGGAAGACATCTGTGAACAGCTCGTTCCTTATTGGACCGTGGCCTTAGGGCCTTTGTTGTGATTGGATACTGGCAACAGAACCCTTCCTCCCCCCTCTCTTGTAAAGGTCTGCTCCTGCATATTAAACAGTCGTGATGCAGCAATCAAATGCAGTATCACCTCAAATAATACATACATGGAATTAGCCTGGTTGATAATAGGTGGAGTTAAAAAGGGGGGGGGGGAACATGTCAAATGTGATGAAGACAGATGATGGGAGGGCTGCATTGGCTGTAAACCAGTGAGTTCAGCCCTCCCCTTCCTTCAGGTGAGGGGGGGGGGGGGGGGGGGGGGGGGGGGGGTGGGCAGTGAAGGAGACACGAAAATGCATGGGAGCTGTCCCTGGTGCTGAGATCCAGAACAAGTTCAGCTCAGTGCAAGAACAAACTAATATGCATGCTGTCTTTCAGTACCTGACCCAAGGATACTCTGCACCACTGGCTTCAGTGGAACAGCTCAGTAGTTATCTTCAATGTGAGAACATCAAAATGTTATTATATCTCAATCCACATCACAGACCAAACAAAAGCCTTTCTGTTCAGTGTGTCCACATAGATCTCATCCAAAGTCTGTCGTTTGGCATTCTGATCACAAAGCCAGGGTGTGGGGGGGTTCTCTGCCATGCAATTCTGCTCTAAAGACTCTCATTAAAGTACTTCTATATCCCAGAAACCTCAGTCCCCGAGGAGACAACCGCGCTGGGTTTTCATGCTATGTGTGGACTTAACACAGCCGCGTCAGAAGTGCATGTGAACGGGTCCGGATCAACAGGAATTGGATATTGCATATTGAAAGACATTGTCCCCCCCTTCCCCACCCAGCTCTTTGAAATGATTTTCTTGCATTATTCATCTTTCAAAGCTGTCACGCTTTGAGGCTAACCCTCTGTCAGTTTGCTCAACATCACAGATGCCCCATGAGATGGATCAGCAGCACACTGTACCCCACAGACAGCTGATCTGAGGAGGAACCATGCAGCCGCATCACATGCAGGCAGAGGAAGGTGATTCAGCTATATTAGATTAGAGACACTGATCAAACAAAGCTAACGTAATGCAAACACACCTTTTTGTAGCATTGCCACGGGAACTTTTGTACTTTGTAACTTTGATTTCCCCTCAGAACACCAAAGCAGCCAATTGCAACTCATGTACCACATTCACGAAAAAGCCTCCTTACATTCTGAAAAGAGGATCCTTCACTGAACTTGCAGCCACATTCTTCTCTTTGACATGAGACGATCATGCAACAGGTCTAGTACTTGCAGTACCCTAGTAAAAGGCTACACGGCTCATTGTTACAACAGACTGTATTTTAGATCAGGACAACGGGAGAATGATGTCACGCGTCCGTAAATAAGGGTTCTTTTCTGGGCACTGCAGAGAGCAGGCGGGTGTGGTGACTGCATTCGCGCAATCCCCGCCGCGAACTCTCCCAAAACACACACTGGACACCCCTTCCCCTGTGAAGGCTCTCCATAGCTACCACGACCAGGCGGACGTGTGTTGGAGTTCAAATCATTCATGTGCTGCCAGGAATATTTGAAACATGTCGCTTTATCCCGACAGTCAGTGCCCGTTGCCGGCGCGCCTCCCCAAAGCCCTCGTATGATAACACAATACATGCACAATGACAAGCTGACATCTGCTCTCCATCTGACAGCAGCTTAGTATTCCACACAGACATCACACTCACCCCCCCTCCCCCGCAGCACCCTATGTTTTCTTCCCCCTCCGTATACCCCACTCTTTCTCCATTCCTATGCGGCTTTTCCCCCCCCTTCCTCCCCTCCCGAGGCAGCCCGAACACAACAACGGAATTGAACAGCGGCTTCGTGAAATGTGCAGGTATATTAAAACAAAAAACTCGGAAAGCAAAAACGACATCTCAAGCCAAACACTTGTCATGCTCTGCCGAGAAACTGACCTCCCAGTCTAACGAATCCCACTCTTCGGTAAACATCCGGAGGATTGCTTTTCATCCGAAAACAAGCGGACCAGGCGCAGCGGCTCTCTCTATGGAGCGACTGGGCGATGCGATGCCATTGCGCTTTTGGTATTATCCTCATGAAATCAATTTGAACAGGGGGACGTCGTCAGGAGGAGAAGGCATCTCGGCGGCGTCGAGCCCACAGAAGAAACGATGCTACGATTTACAGTCCAACATTTTTTTTTTTGTTGCTGTGCGATGGTTGCAACCAATTAGCACACCACTTGCGCTCGGAGGCGAATAGCTCCTGACAAGGCGCTCCTTCTCTCGAGCTTTGCTTCTATCGCTGTGCTGCTTTGTGGGAAAAGGTGGCAGACTATAGGCTACAACACACGCAACTTCTCATTTCCAGGATACAGGGAGGGCATTTAGCGTATCGCGTACTCCAAAGCCAATACATCCCAGTAGCGCATTTGACAAATCCTTCCCCTCTGCGGAGGAGCAACAATAACCTTAAGAGGTCCCTGCCTCTTAACACGCGTTATTCCATGGTGAGAGAAAAAAGATCCATAACAGGCCCTAAGCAGTGGGAGATGTGGGGGTGCTAAAACATGAATGACACTGGGTATGCCTACTCACCATTAGCACAGCAAAGTTATTATGATGGGTGCAATGAATGGTGGTCGTGTTGCCCCCGGAGCCTGTTATGTGGCAGCCCTCTGCCCTCCAGCCACCGTGTCCATCCAGCAGGTCAAAATCCCAGTAGGCGGCGGTGGGATCTACACCCAGTGCGAAGTGCCTGAGAGCGATAGTAACGGTGTGCACGGCGCTCCCCAGGCTGCACCCATCTGCAAGAAACACATTCAATTAAGGAAACCAAGTGGAAAGTCTGGAGAAGAAGCGGCATGGGTGGCGGGCCCACACGCATTATTGCTCAGGTGACTGCAGTGTAAGTGAACTTAAGGAAAGTGACATGTGTCTCGTGTAGAAATGCATCAGTGGATGGAACCCAGCGTGTGGTTCATTGTAATTAAACAGGAAGTCATTTAGATATTGTAGCACACCATAGCTGCGAAGCTCCAACATGTTGCGCAGAGCCACAACTGATCCACAGTGCATGTGTGTGTGCGTGTGATAGCATGTCGGCATTACAGTGCAGCGTTGACATCACAGGCATGATGATGATGATGATGATACACATGGATTTCCTCTTACCTAATTTGGTGAAAGCAACTGGTGTCGAAACGCTCCTACGCTTCCCATCGTCTGCGAGGTTGGACGAATTGCCCGTGCAAGGGAAGAGTTTCCCATTGCGAAACACAATGAACTGCAGCTTGCAAGTGGAGTTATCAACAGATTGCAGCGCAGAGGAGGAGACAGGCGTACCAGCCAGCGGTACATTGATTGAGGCGACTGCCACTGAGTTCTGCGGGTGGAAGAAAAGAGAGGAGAATAACAATTAAATAACGTCTCCGAGATGCGCAGGGGGGGGAAACAAACTCCCATGGAAAAAAAGACACTGTTGATTTATTTCCCTCTCCCGGAGTGGAGGCGACCATAGACCACAAGTGACCAAGGGAATGAGAATCACGTTTGAAGCGCTCGTGTGCGCCTATTTGGTCAGGCTCCCTGCCGCAGAGGTGGAAATGGTCCTTACCATTTCAGCTTGAGGGCACATCAACACTGCAGCTTGATTTAAAGAGACAACCGGTCTGACTTTATCTTCTTTTTAACGGCTATAAACACACCAAAAATCAGCCCTGGCAACATTTAGGGGAAACGGGTTCTAGGAGAACAGGGGGCATGGCTTGGGTCTGTCCAGGTGTCTCCATCTTTGAGAACAAGTGCAAAGTAATCATGCTTCTTATTCCTGTTACTACAAGCACACCCCCTTCCAACAGTCCCCTGTGCATCCAACAGTCCCATCAGAGTAGCATTCAAGAGCCACCATCTCTCTGATCTGTTGTGCCCTGCAGCTCTGCATATTGAACATTACATATATGAATATATTCCCTTCCTGTCCCAAGAAATGGTATGCTGAAAAACATCAACAATGCCTGCAGGAACTTTGCCACATGCAGCTTTAGTTGGATTGATCCCCCTGGTGGGCAGAAATGTTGCTCAAGGGTGTCTGGAACTGTGAGTGGCTGCACTTAGGACAAGCAGCACTTAACCCCGCGATAAGATCAACTTTAATAATAAAAAAGCCTCCAAAATGGCGCTGTCAGCAGAAAGGTTGCTGCACATGTGGCCATGCACTCACTGTATGCATCATAGCAGGTGATGCAACTGCACCGTCTCACATGCGCACAGTATTTCAGATATAAATCGAGAGTGCCACTTCTATTTTCAAATATTAAAATCATTGCATTACAAAATACATGACATGTTATTTAGCTGCACTGATTGGTTCAACAGAATTGCCAGTACACCAAATATTCCAGATTTGATTCCAGGGCTAAAAGGCAAAAGATGCAAAAAACAACTGGTAATGCTAAATAATGGTTTGACATTAGGTTCGCAGAAACATCTTGTTAATGCTCAATGTTATAGCTTTTATTTGCACATTTATTCTCAACACTATACCTATTTTTAAATCTGCAGCTCTCCAATGAACGTTCTAGTATTTTGTCATCACTGTACTGAGTTTTTTATGTGTTTATATGTTTCTATACATTATCCAAAGCTATCTATACACGTTCATACACCTTACAATTGTGTTTATATTGTATTGTTTCGGGGGCTTAAAGGTGAAACATGATAAATATATATATTTAAATGATACCAAATAAGTTGTGGACCAGATTGATTGAAATCCTGGCTCTTGAATAGCCGTTTTAAGGAACCTGGACAAACACTGTAACTGGCACATCATGCATGGGTCGATGTTTCAAAGGCAAATGAAAAAGAAAAGTCTTGATGACGCACAGGAAGTCAGGTGTACTTTAGCTAATCTTCTGGTCAGTGATCTTCAAGTGAAGACTATTAAGACATTTCTGCAACATGAATTCGATTTCCACGAAGAAGCACAAACCCTGTTTATGCAGAAAGCGACCGTAATGGAGAACGGTGCTAATGACGAGGCTGACAATGTGGAGATAATAATTGTGTTTGTTGCTTTTTTGTTCACATTTCAATCCCCTCACACGACAGCGTGAGGGGATCAGCGCTCTGAGCCTGAAGGCAGGGAAGCTTCCGGCTCAGGGTGGATGTGGAGGCCCATTAAGTGGCCATACAGTTAGAGAGGAGCTGCTTAGTCAGACGCTCAGTCCATCTATGTCAGGAGAAAGGTGGCCAGATTTCTAAAACAAGTCCAACGAGAGCTCTTCGTCTATTCTTATGGTTGTTCAGGGTTTTTGAAAGGTATGGATTTAAGATGTATTTCCAAAAGGGTGTACAGTTACCACTCTACTCCTGTCAGAATTACATTTGAGACAACTTCACTAAAACATTACTACTAAAAAAACATCATTATTGTGTTGAGTTTGAAATCCTTGATCCTGGACAAAATGCATCATGCCTCGTCTCAGCCACGCCCATAGATTTAGTTTATAAGTGGATTTCTCCAAGACGACGTCACTCTACTGGTTTGCTGACTCATGTTTTCATCTATAGTTTGGTGTTCTGGACATACCATCGTGTTGACAGGTGACCTGACAGGGTGCATGGAGCTCAGTACAACCACATGCTCAACACGTGTTGTGGTTGACCCAAGATATTAAAACGTACTTTCATTCACTGAAAGCACAAGAACACATAGAGCACTTGGCTGGTTTATGAGGGTATATTAATAAGTATATTTGCAACTAGCCTCCTGCTGCCCATTAAAAAGAATGCACGTTACATGCGATTCCATGTTGGATTTACTCTAATACTTCTAACCCTAACCCTAAGGCCTTACTTTTAGATGTGGGGCCTGTGTCCATACGCTGCTTGTTTCTATGACAATGATATCTCAACAAAGTATCTCCTCTGTTGTAAGACAGGATAGCCTGGATCTTATCATACGTACTGTGCTGTCTTTTGTTATGGGGTCCACCCGGTCGATCTGCTTCAACAGGCCTTTTGTTCTTTGTTACAATAGTTTCCATCTGACAGATATTTTCAAGTAGATGCGTTTGTAGCGCTCACAAAATAGGCACCCACTTCCGACGGCATGCGCTCTGTTCTCTTTGGAACCGATTGAAGAAAGACCCTGGTGCTAAGAAAAAATACGCTTTTTTGGACACTTATGAATACAATCTAAGACTAAGCAAGGATACACAGACTCCCTGTCACGATGCTGTGCAGTGTTGTAGTGTTTGTTGTGGGTGCCCGGCCCTGCAGTTTGAAACCAGCTTGTTTCTGTCTCCTGGCCCTTCTATTATCCTCAATATAAACACTTTACATAGGTGCAAGAGCAACGATGTGCTGAAGCACTGTCTTTACATTACCCCCCCCCCCCCCGTTGTGTGAGGAGCAGATTTGATTTAACAGCATTGGGTTCGTTCGCCACCAGTTTCTGCATTGACTCACTCTTGAAAGGTTATTGATTTCCATCCTGCAGCGTGTTTGTGTGGGGAGCGGAGGAAAGACAAAGAATCCTCGCCTTGAAATGTGTGTTGCATCACTTCCTTTCTGCAAACAGCTAAAGCTTGGTAGTCTCTGTCCAGGACGGGATGGGATTCAGACATCAGGAGACAGAGGCGAGGAGGGTTTGAGAGTTCAAGTCGGGCGCGCTGTCCGAGGGGCTTCCTGTCACACACCCGTACCCGCTGACCTCCACGGGGGGAGTGTTGTTAACCTTAGGGGGTGGACTCTTCCATAAGTGGGTCTAAAAGGACCCGTATTAGAATAATGTGTTTTTATGCCATTTTTGTTTGCTATTATATTTTGGTTCACACTAGGAATATTGTATATTTAATTTTTTACAATTTATAATTTTAGACTTTCTTTTTACATTTTGAAAAAAAACGTTTTGAGCATATTGTTCCAAAGATCTCCGCTATTCTGAGACCCTAACAGGATTCCAGTCCCTTTTCAAAACTCATCTCTTCTCCTCTTGTCTACTCATAGCCCACCCCATCAATCCATGCCAGTTGATCAAGTTTGATAGTCCTATACCCCCCATCCTAACCTTCCCTTATATTGTAAAGCGATTTTGAGTCCTTGAAAAGCCCTATACAAATATAATGTAGCCTAGTATTATTATTATTATTATTATTATTATTATTATTATTATTATTATATGTGAGCGTTCATCGGAGAATTGTACACCCGGAAGTAAGTATTCCCCTTACTGTCGATTGATTTTACAGTGATATCTGCACTACTGATCGACTAAAAAACACCACATTATCCTTGTTAATTACACAACATTGATTAGTTTAAATTGTGTGCAATGCTTTTGTATTTTTCCCCTTCGATTCCGATAAACAAATATTTTTTCGGAGTAAAGGATGGCAGAAGACACTACACTACCCAGAATCCCCAGCTATCATTTAGGACTACACCGTGTGCTCTGTTTGACAAACCCATAGACTGTATATATGGACAAACCCCGTGATTAGTTCTCAAGCTCTGTGATTGGTTGACCTCCAACTGCATTCCATATGAAAAAAAAAACGTTTCGTAAAAGATAAAATCATACTTTATTCAGCAGTGCTTGCTTTACTCTTTGAAAGTCATCACATGAATGCATTGTAATAAATGGTTCGGCTGCATTAAATATATTACACATCTGTCGTAGTTCTTTATTTTTATTTATCTACAGAGATCGGGCTCAGAATAGACCGGAAACTATTCTTTTACCGTTCAGTTTGAATTTCACAATAAAGTTAGTAGTAATATTTTGTTTTGATATTATTGTTTTTTATTAACTACTAGACCGCTGGGTCATGTTAAGACCATCTTTTCTGTGTTGCTGTAGGTTTTTTCCATCGCTTTTGTGTTACAAATATGAAAACAATAACTAAATATATCCATCGTAAACTAAACCAGAAACAGCAGTATATTTTATTTTGTTAACATTGTAAACTTGACAGCTTTTTAACACAAACCACCTACTGGTTAAAACACGTTATTACACGTTTAGAGTAATGCAATGCAGGAAGATTGTGTTGCTTTTTAATGACTGTTTAAAATGCCTTTTATTATTATTAACTACTTGTTACTTGTTGCTAGGGACGCTGCTATCGATATTATTTCTGTTATGTTGTGTAACTGTTTAATGGTGTTATCTTTATTGCTACCCCCTTCCCCGTCAATGTATAGTGTTGGTCCACTATACACTATATTAATAAATGGGTGAAAATTGCTTGTGCCCATAATGGGCAGCATTAATATATATACCCACATGCCAGCTAAGGTCAGAAGAGCTTTATTTAACAGCTGGTCTTATGTTTGTGACCCCTGTCGTTTATTGATAACATTACATTACATTACATTAATTGATAAGCCTGAAACATGCACTTGTCAAGGTTCAGAGGCACATTTTGCAAATATGGCAGTAGCCATCGATCAGCTTAAGATAAGATATACTTTATTGATCCCAAGTTGTAAACATTTGCGTTACATCAGCATGTGTAACAGTTGTAAATATGCAGTGGTGTTTAGTTACATCATTTAGTATAATCACACAAATTCTGTGTTTTATATTTAACAATTCTGTGTTCTTTATTTATTGATTGTTCAATACCTGACAAGGCCGGGGATGAAATATCTACATACATCTTATAAGAGTATAATACATATGTATACTATCAGTTAAAATAAGTGCTTCAACATAGTTAACATTGCTGGAGGTATGCACAAATATTAATAGATGTCTTGTAATGCACTGTTGAGGAACCTGCGACCCAAGTTTTTCATTCAATGCATAACTACCCCGTTTGTGAATATGATATGTCAATAAACCTTAGAACATCTTGAAATCTTGAAAGGGATGTGCAAAATAGTCATTATATACAGTCTTTAATTAACTATTAGTAGAGAATAACGAGTAATAATATACTTTATAGGGATCCTATTAATATCTAATAATAAAAATAATAAAATTCAATAACATGCTTTAACCACTAGGTGTCCCTTTATATCAGCTGTGCACCTTTATGGTGTAAATACAGCCTATCTACCAATTGGATCAAATATAAAAGTCAGCCAAATTAGTGTTGATACTGCAAGGAGACGTATTGTGTGAAAAGAAATGTAAGATGTTGTTTAACTGCTGATATATTTATGATCCACGTCACGTTTTCAGTGTGGGCGGCAGTTCCTCATGTTTGTCTAGAAGTCTTCTCATCAGGGCCCTATAAATAGAGAACTACAGCAGATATGTAATATTTAATGCAGCCGAATCGTGTATTACAATGCCGTTATGTGATGACTTTCAAAGAGAAAAGCAAGCACACTCGTAATAAAGTACTATTTTATTTTTTGTAAATGTTTTCGGTCTGTTTCCGGTATTTGTTAATGACGATGTGCTGTGAGATGTGAGACTGGAATTGCACAGGGGAAAATAACGTATCTTTAGATGCGGATTTTGTTAAGCTAATATGTTTGCGCTGTGGACCAACACTATACATTGACGGGGAAGGGGGTAGCAATACAGATAACTAGGGATGTCCCGATCACCTTTTTTTGCTCCCGATCCGATTCCGATCATTTGATTTTGACAATCTGCCGATACCGATTTTTCCCGATCCGATCTTTATGCAATGCATTAAGAGAAAAAAAAGGTAACGGATAACGGCTGGTCATCCAACGTGATACATTCAGCTATCTTGGCTGTTATTGTGTTGGCCTTTTCACTGTTCTGGGGCAGTTTCTCTTTCCTTTTAAAAGTCTCTGAAAGTGTTGGTTGTCTCAGTGCCGTTACCTGAGTGGCCGCTGTGTACTCGCTGTGTTGTTGTTGGTGTTTGTTTCTCAGGTAGCGTATTAGATTGGTCGTGTTGAACGTAGCTCTGTTCTTTCCACCACGCGGAACCTCTGCCTTTCAATTTTATAATACTTCCAAACTCCTGACATTTTCTCTGTCCCGACTCCCGAGTCACCAGCTGAACGTAGCCTCTCGTTAGCTTCCTGCTACTATTAGACACTGCGCCCACTCTGTTGCCAGATTTCAGAGAAATAAGCAACCAGGGGCCTATGCTACGAAGCTGGTTCAACCTAACCTGGATATGTTTGAGTTAGCCGGTTGGCCTAATCCAAAACATACGCGCTCTCGCTAAACGGTACTACGACGCGGGTTATCAAGTGGATCGCTCAAGCCAGCCGTGTCCTATCTAGTTAAGTGCGCGTTCACATGAAAGGGGTGGTATTTGGAGCATTCGACCAATCACAAACATGGAGAAGCGTACTGACAGCGCAGCGTCATACTTCCTGAATGAAAAGTGAACTTTAATACTAGTCAAAAATGAAGAAGTTAAACTTTAAACATCCATGACTTAAACACTTTATCCAGTATAAAAGCCACATAGCTGCACCTGCAAGGTGAATACAGCTGGCAAAAGAAAAAGTGTTTGAATGCGTACATTAACAGGTTTATGATATCACTGCCCCGTCTAAAACACGATCTGACTTTAATTACATTTGTCTCGAGTGTTTCGTCAACTTAATGTGTTGCTTAAATAATACTTCTGCATACAGTATGTGACACTGTGAGTGTTGCACGGCCAGATACGGCTCAGCTGACTCAGATAAGGAAATATATGATACATTATGATGTGATATGCCGCGGACTGTAGGCTACTTAATGTTACTCTGATCCGGTTACTTATGTTGTGGCAGATATTTAAGTAAGCTTTCTTAACGCTAATGTTATAATAGTCAGATTGCTCTGAAGATGGGAGGTGATATTCTATTAATGTTCACG
>RQJG01035734.1:0-11929 GCA_009756435.1 Chionodraco myersi | reverse complement strand
AGGAGGAGGAGGAGGAGGGAGAAAGCAAGAGAAGACAGAAAGGGGTAAGGGGAGTAAGGGAGACAGAAGACAAGGACAGGAAGTGGTCAGAAAGATAAGATGGAGAGAATGCAGGGTGAGAGAAGAGGGTAGGGTTGATCTGAAGGGAAGGAAGGACACGAAGACACAGCTGGGCGTTAAAGAAGTGGAAGACAGAAGGAAAGGAGGCGATGGGGAACAACACGATGCCGAATGAGGAGACATGTGAGACGGAGAGAAAGGACGACTCAGCGAATCCTGAAGCAGCTCGTGGTGCGACATCGAGTGAAAATATAGTCCCTATTTCCCCAACGAGGCCAACACACGGTGTCGTCGTCCACCTGGAACCTGCGCCAGGTCTCTCACGCGCATAGGGGACGGCTTACGGAGCGGGACGTAGCCGAGGGGACGCCCTGATAGTGGGGTCCCTGTGGTGGGACCACAGGGACGCTGACATCACAGGCCGCGCTGGGAGTGAGAGTGTGTTGGTTTAGGACAGGGGTTCTCAAAGTGCGGCCCGCGGACCAACGGCGGCCCTCGGAAATGTTTCTGGCGGCCCGCGATAGTTAACGCGACACGCTGACATGCATGCGTTATACTTTAATCCTCCGCGGGTCGTATGTCGTAAGAATTAGAATGGAATGTAAGAATGGTGAAACTGCGCCCCCTGGGCTGTCCTTCCTAAATTATGAATGACAGCTTGTGGAAAGCTTGCGAGACTATTGGTTGTCATGGCAACTAGGCATCTCGCGAGGTGCGGTAATTGGTTGGTGCAATAAAGAAAGGATTTGTTTTGGATTTATTTTGTGTTCTGTTTTTTCTTGGGCGACCCTCGATCCTATATTGGGAACCTACTCACTCATCAACACTTTGAGAACCCCTGCTTTAGGAGAAGATCAGGCTTATGCTCAAAATGAAACAACGAAATTGGCAAGTAACTCGACAAGGAGCCGGCTGCATGAAAGACACGTCCGCATCTGGATGGAAAGTACGTGAAAGAAACTACAAAAGTAGGAAGTAACGTGAACAACAATTCAAGCTTTGGGTAAAAAAGCACCAAATGAAGGTGAAGAAATATAAAATACTAATACTACGTATAAAGCTCAAGCCAACAGATAGAATGATGAAAACATATATATTTTAATAATAGTATAGTAGGAAGTATTACTCAGCTGTTTGGTTAAGTATTATAAGAGTAACCAGAAAACTGTATAACTGTAACTGTATCTATAGTAATACTTTAAATACTTCTTGAAGTGACGGGTTCAGAGAACTACGGAGGAGGCGAGAAAGATGCCATCCCATCAGCTGTTGTTGTTATTTGAATTTATTACACGGCTTAGTTGTATACTCGATTCTGATTGGTCAAATATATGTGAGCATAGGATCTGCTAACAAGGATGTACTTCAGCACACACACTCACACAGATGCACACTGAATCACGTATGAGCAGTAAAGTCTCTCACACACACACACACACACACACACACACACAGCGCGCGCACAACACACACACACAGAGAGAAGTGGTTGCAGGACTGCAGCAGCAAAGCCGTCATTGCATGAAAAAACAAGCGGAAGTGAAACTAAAGCTTCCTTTAATGTACGTGCTTGTACTCAGACAAGACACACACACACACACACACACACCACACACACACCACACAACACACACACACACCACACGGCACCCACACACAGACACACACACACAGATATACACCACACAGTCAGACACACACACACAGATATACACAGCCACACAACATATACACACACCACACAGACACACACCTACAGATATAACACCACAGACACACACACAGATATACACAGACACACGCACCAGATACACCCACACGCGACAACACACACAGATACACACAGGACACACACACACACACACACACCACACACACAACACACACACACAGATACAGATACAGATACATACCACAGCATATACACAGACACGCACACACAGATATACACACGCACACAGGACACACAAACAGAGTATACACACACACACACACACAGATATACACACGCACACAGACACACAAACAGATATACAACACACACACACAGCACACACAACAGATATACACACGCACACAGACACACAAACAGAATTAACACACACACACACACACACACACACACACTGACTACTTTCCATGCCATTTGAATGCACAAACAGAGAGTCCAGTGGACCTGTGGCGACCTCGAGGAAATGGGAAACAAAACTAACTGCTGTTGTCTCGGCAACAGTCATATCCCATAATGCAATGCAAATGATGCCACTCTGTTATCTCACTTTTAGAGTGCGCGTGCACGCGTGTGTGTGTGTGTGTGGTGTGTGTGTTGTGTGTGTTGTGTGTGTGTGTGTGCGTGGTGTGTGTGTGTGTTGTGTGTGTGTGTGTGTGGTGTGTGTGTGTGTGTGTCTGTGTCTGTGTGTGTGTGTGTGTGTGTTGGGTGTGTGTGGTGCGTGTGTGTGTGTGTGTGTGTGTGTGTGTGTGTGTGTGTGTGTGTGTGTTGCGTGTGTGTGTTGTGTGTGTGTGTGTGTGTGTGTGTGTGTGTGTGGTGATGCTCACCCAAAGGCCAATTTCAATTTTGGACACAGCTGTTAGTCAATGGCACATAATTTCTCGTCACTCTGCCCTTTGTGTGTGGGTGTGTGTGTGTGTGTGTGTGTGTGGTGTGTGTGTGTGCGTGCGTTGTGTGTGTGTGTGTGTTACTGTCAAGGCCACAGCTTGCATCCGCCGGACCAAGCGTTGGTCACCATGGAAACTGTACATACACACTTTCCCTCTTTATCTTTTTTCTACTTCTCAACATACTACTGTGTGCGAGTGGACGTGAATGAAAGTCTGTGTGTGTGTGTGTGTGTGCGTGTATGCATGCGTGTGTGTGTGTGCGTGTGTGAGTAAGTGAGTTCACTTCCTGCATTGCTTAAGCCAATCAGTGGACAGGGATCAATGTGAGCGCTCTCATTGGCTGACTGTCCACTCACTACTGATGTTTTTTTTTTCCGGTGGACCTCTCAATGTATCGACTCCAGTTGCCATGGCGCCCGCATCCTCTCTCCATCTCTTCTTCTCAGTGGCCCGTGTTGCTCAGCTCTCCTCCTCTCTTCCTCCTCTCTTCCTCCTCTCTTCCTCCCCTCTTCCTCCTCACTGAGATGTGTTGTTTTACTTGTCCTTTTTTGATGTTTTAGAAAAGTAGCCATTGTTTGTAAGTTGCTGCGCGATGGAAGTCTCGCCGTGCCGTTACCGAGCGAGGACGGACTAACGGAGAACACATCAGATCATAACCTCGGGCTATTACAACCAGTGCCCACACCTCACATGCACGGAGGCTCAGTCACGGGCACACGTTCATCCATCAGGCATGAAAGCGGGTCAGGGGGGAAACAGGCGAGACAGGTATTATGCCTCTAGGGGGCTCCGGGGGCATGCTCCATATTTTAAAGCATCAATCTGATGCACTTTGAGATGCATGTTTCTGCCGACCTGCGGAGAGCTGGAGAAACTTCACTTCAGCCACGAGGCAAACATATTATGGCCTCCTCCTAAGTATATAAAGCCATGCTGGGTAAGCTACCTTTCTCTCTGATCTCTCGACGAATTGAAAGAACGTATTGCCTGAGATCTCGTGATGTTGTTTTATTAAATTGAAGTGCTCGGACTGTCTGAGGGAAGAAAGCTTTTAGATGAGCAGCTCCACTAACTTGGAACAGTCTGCCTGTTTGAAACTGAGCGCTTTGGTTCCCCTGCTTCACTCTGAAACTCGGCTGGTGCCGTGCTGTCTGATACTCATGGACCTGTCACTGTGAGTAGAGTCTGTAAACTGTACATTATGTTGTCGTCCTTATTGTTGTTCTGTTGTTTTTATGTTATATGTGTAACTAATGTCCTGCAGGTCATCCTGAAGAAGAGATATTCTGAACAAACATGTTATATTGTGTTGCTGCCGTACTCAACCCTCCCGGTTTCCTCCCGGGTCATATTTCTCCCGCATTTCTCCCGATTTCTGACTGAATCAGATTCACTCAGGACTGTTTCCACTCGGACTTTAATACAGCGACACCATTGTTTGGTTTCCATGGTAGCGCGTCTCTTTAGTAGCGCGCGCAACTGAAAGTCCGAGAGGGGGAGGAGTCACAGAAAACAGAACAAGAATCGACTACTACTCTACTCCCTGCTCACTCCTGTCCTTTCCAGCCCACACACAGCTCCATCAAGGATGCTGCTTCAGGCCGCGAGGCAGTGCACTTACAACTGCAATAAGCATGTTAGTCTGGATCAGCTCCGGCGACCCACTAGCACAGCCCCCCCCCCCATGCTCCCGATGTCCGAGGCCTCGAGGCTCCGAGGATGCTGCTGCTGCGTGTACCTGAAGGCGTCTCGCCGTCTGATCCGAGGGGATTTTGTTGTGGTTTATTCTCAATTTGTGACGTGCGTCATTTCGTAAAGCACTTCGAGACGAGCTGTTTGAAGTGCTGTTCAAATAAAGCTTTATTATCACTGAGTTATGTTTACATTACGTCCACATCTCGAAGTCACTGCACCTAATATTCATAGAGTACCCTGTGTACAGATCTGCTTTGTAGAAAGTCGGTTACTCACAGTGTATTTTAGCATTTTTTATATTTCACACACACACACACACACACACACACACGCAGGTGGTGCATGTGCACAGTGTGCAGGCTCTGACGCACATCCTGTGTTCTGTAGTGTTTTCAATGCGATGACACCGTATGAAGTTTAAAAGGGTTAGGTGCAGATAGTGATCTCTACATGATCTATTTCTGTGCACCGTCAGAGTCAACCACACACACACACGCACACACACACACGCACACACACACACACGCACACACACGCACACACACGCACTGAAGGATGTGAAAGCGAGGAGGAGAAATAGAGACAGACAGTCGGAGGGTGTTTGGATGAGACGGTTTATCTCGTCCTTGATGCGAAGCCGCCGCTTTCACAGGAAGAGGAAGTGACACCGCTCACACACACTCACACACACACACACACACACACACACACACACACACACACACAGCACGAAGCGCTGTTTCTTCTACGATGCAGCAATCACACATTTAAAAAGCGAAGAGAGAAAAACATTTCCAGCTCGACAGCCGTCACCTCGTATTCGCTTTAATAACCTCATCGATGTCTCTCGCTGTGTCGATGTGAATGTCCCCGCTGAGGGACACGCAGTATGTCCGATTACAGGCTGTATCGATGTGAATGTCCCCGCTGAGGGACACGCAGTATGTCCGATTACAGGCTGTATCGATGTGAATGTCCCCGCTGAGGGACACGCAGGTATGTCCGATTACAGGCTGTGTCGATGTGAATGTCCCCGCTGAGGGACACGCAGTATGTCCGATTACAGGCTGTGTCGATGTGAATGTCCCCGCTGAGGGACACGCAGTATGTCCGATTACAGGCTGTGTCGATGTGAATGTCCCCGCTGAGGGACACGCAGTATGTCCGATTACAGAAGTCCTTCTCCGCGTGTCTACTCGAGACTCTGCCCGCCGTCACAGAAGTATCTTCTCATCGTGTATTCTGCATCGACACCCCTTCTCCCTTCTCGTGCGTTCTGAGTACAGATGCAACGACTGTCCTCTCTCGCCGACGTGCCCTTTGGGGTTACGATGGAGAGACGCTTTAATATACCCGAGGCCTCCGCGCCCTTTGACCTCCACGTTGTTGCTTGTCGTCTCGCAGTCGACAAAGAAAGTGAAGTCAGTTGTTGACCTGAGTTTCGTCTCTACGTGGACTATACATACGGTGGATACACTGTAAAGAATTCAGGACTTACATCTGTGTGAGGAAGTGAAATGTCGCCTAAAATATCAAATGAGAAAAATATTTCAAAATAAGAGCCGTGTGATATTACAACAAAACACCACTCTGTCTCGGCTTCATAGTCACTTCTTAAATCAGACGGAAACTTCTCTTTCTGTTTCCTTCTCGCTCCCAGTCGAGGTCACACCTCCGCTAACGAAGCTGGACGGTTACCGCGGTAACCAACGAAGGTGGGGAGAGAGAAACAGCGAGAGTAATTTCTGTCTAAACGCTCGGCTCTCTCTCATCACAAAGGGAGCGGCCATTTTATCTCGTAATGACGGTTATTATTACAAAGACGGATTTTTTTTCCTCCACCATTTTATATTTTTAGGATTTTTCGCATCAGTTTTCTTCATCTCTTAAATGAAGACTTTTCTGTTTGCTGCTGCCTTTTATTATAATATATAACTATTCATATCTTACAATGCAATGTTGCTTTCATTTTTGTATTTTCCTTTTACCTTTTTTAGATCGTTTTATTTTCTTTTTCTGGGTTTTTTAATGATAAATATATCTTTGTTTTTATATGTGCCGTATGATTACACTTTTGTATTATTTACTATTTAATTTAAATTTATTTTTCACATGAAATACATTTTTTTTTCTTTCAAATATCTCATACAATTTACTCGTTTATTTTTGCTACCTCCTAAACAGTTTGTCTGTCAATAATTTCAATTTGCTGACCTTAATTAATTTCACCAGAGCAATAGCGTCTCCCAGTATCGAGCTGGGGTATTTGTACTGGTTTTAAAAAGTGCATTACAGTCGAGATGCAACTAACATAACATTTTCCTTTTTCCACTTATCATAGTTACTGCAACACCTCATGACTTCATGTGTGTATCTTCTCCCTGTGTTACAAGCGCTTGTTGTGTATGACTTCCAGCTACAACACACACACACACACACACACACACACACACACACACACACACACACACACACACACACACACACACACACACACCACACACCACACATACCATGTATACATCAGGGGACATTACATTGACTTAAATGCATTTCCTGGAGACTTATCCTAACCGTAACCATAACAACACATGCCTAACCATAACCAAGTCTTCACCCTAAAATGAATGATTCCCCTGACCTCCATTTTGTCCCCATAAGGGAGGCGAGTCCCCGCACGTGACTGTGTAAACATGGATCTTACCTGGTGTAGCTTTTTGTCCTCTGGCTCGGTTTAGAAAGTCCACAACTGGTCACAGCTCCTGGGGGACAAAGAGAGGAAGAGGATGATGAAGAAACACAGTACTTGTGTGTATATCCACCTGGTGTAAACACACTGTGTGTACTGTAAGACGATGTGTAACAACATGGCCGCCTCGTGGACTGGAGAGCAGGAGTCCCTGAATGCAACGCACCGTCAGTGCATTTTTAAAGTCGCTTATCACGGTCCCTTCATGGCTCCTACTGACCATGTATGGACAAACTAATGGATGCTGAAGCAGTTTTCCATAGTTCATAGCCTCCATAAGAATACACGGTCAGGTCGGGCAAAAAAGTATTGTTAAGATGCATTTATGTTCTTTTATGTTGGGGTAATTTATCTTAGGAAACACCTTAAAGCAATAGATTGACATTGAAGGACACTGTTTGCTTTACGGGAGAGACAGACACCATTACTGTGAGGCTACAGCTAGATGCTAGTTAGCGTAGCTTAGCACAAAGACTTGAAACGGGAGGAACAGCTAGCTTAGCTCTGAGCTAACGTATTACCCTGCTACTTTCTAAACTTGACAGAAAAGCTCAAAGCTTAATTATACATAAAAAAACGGAGGAATAAAATATAGAATATAAAAATGCCAAACTTCTCCTCCTGAAAAAAGTTTTAAAATAATGGTTGAATATCATATTAATAGTGAACAGGATTCCACATCGATCGGCACAGAATCAAACGTCCAGCTGTCCACCAACTTCTACTTTTTGTAACCGAAAGGTCAAAAGGTCACCTCTCTCTTTCGGTGTGAAGAAGTGACATGCTGCAGGTTTTAATCCAACATTTCTAAAAGACTCTTCGTGTGACGTTTCAAACGCCAAATAAAAACCGGTGAGTCTCGGATCACTCGAGTCGGCCGTCTGTCGTCTGGATTTCTCGTCACGTATGTCTTTGTTGTTTTAGTCGTTCAGCCCGTTGGGGTTTCTGTTCCGCCCCCCCGCTGAGACTGGATTCACTTTCATCCCCTGATATTTTTGTTCTTCTCTTTCTTATGGATATGCAAATAACTCAGTGGCTGTCTCTGGGTCTTAATTGTGATAACTCGACAGCGGCAGATAACACGGAAACGATTGTTCAATATTTAAGATGTGTCCACGACAAAATGCTCAACTTGAAACAGATCAAATCAAACTAGTGCAAAAATACAAATACAATAGTATATCAAATACAAATACACTAGTACATCAAATACAAATACACTAGTAGTACAAATTCAAAAAGCATTTTATTTTTCCTTTTTTCTTTGATTTTAATAAAAAAGTGAGATTCGAAAGAATATATATATATATATACATTAAACAGCGGTTAGGCGTCACACACACACACACACACACACACACACACACACACACACACACACACACACACACACACACACACACACACACACACACACACACACACACACATTTTTCTCCTAATGATGTGAGTAAAACAATCACATTTTTGACATCTTTTAAATTGAAATGCTGCCATACGATTGGCTGCTGTTGACCTATGCAGACAGCAGTAAGGTGACTTCTGATTGGCTGAGGGATACACATGATATAGGTTGTAGGGAAAGTCCTTCAGTACAGCTCGCACAAACAAGCTGGATAATCTCTCTCACACACACACACACACACACACACACACCACACACACCAACAAACCACACACACACACACACACTTTTTATTGAACTTTTCCATGAATCTATCTCAAGACCACAGTTAAAGAAAAGCGTTGAATATGTGTACAGACCTGCCTCATGTGCCGTCCCACACGTCCCCTACCCCAACTGGACATCCCTCGTCGTAGTATGAGCCAAATAGAATTGTCTCCGAGCTTTATTTAAACGTATATGGAGCCGTGAGTTACAGCCAGAACGAGAAGTGAGAGTTTCCCAGGGAGAGAAAGTGAAACTCGTAAACTAAACTCGAAACTTAACCACCCGTTTTATCGTCGTCGTTCTTCTGGTTTCATTTATGTGGGTGCAGATATTTATATTCCCTCCCGCTATGACTGGGACACGGCGGCAGCACATCGATCGTGACTCACATCCGAATACGACCACGTGCGGTTGTAACAAAAGCAATCTGATCCTCTAATAATGCGAAAAGCACCGAAACAAAACTATATGTTTATTTAACGAGATGTCTGTGCATTAAAGGCTTTTTGATCTGAACGCCGGGTGGATGCTGTCCGTTGGGTTTTCACATTACAACCAGCGACTTCGCTCTCCTGTCCGATGCGTGAAGTGAGACTGATTACAAGCTGTTCAGAAGGAGGCCGGTCTGGGTGGAGGTCTGTCTCCGTGTCAGTTTGGAAACACTCACGCAGCGCGGCTAGCTAGCCAGTTAGCAACAGTGGTTCACGGTAGCGAATCATTACAGACGTAACGGTGGCTTCCATCGTGGTGCTTTCTTTACATCGTGAAACAAAAGAACGTGTGTGTAAAGCTGTGGTTGTTGAGTTTAAGAAATGTCCTGCCTTCCACATTTAACCTTTGACCTTTGACCTTTGACCTTTGTGAGAGCACCGTGCAGTTTGCCATGCTTCCTTTTTTACACACTTAAAATGTCACATGTTAGAATCTCCCTCTATCCCACCTGACTTTAAGCAGAGGCTAGGCTTCTTTCCCTGTCACACACACACACACACACACACACACACACACACGCACACGCACCACACACGACGCACACACGCACTACGCGCGCACGCACACGCACACACACACACCACACATGCGCAACCACACTAAAACCACACACACACTCTCACACGCACGCACGCACACACACACCCCCACACCCCCCCACAACACGCACACGCACACCACACACACACACACACACACTAAAAACACACACACACACACTAAAACACCCACCACAACACACCCACACACACCACACACACACACACACACACAACTAAAACACACACACACACACAAAAACACACACCACACACACACTTAAGAACACACACACCACACACACACACACACACACACACACACCGCACAGACCACTCCACACACACACACACCACACACCACTAACACACACACGCACACACACACAACACAACACACACACACCACACACACACACACACGCACACACACAGACTAAAACAACACACACACACTAAGAAAACACACACACTAAAACACACACACACACACTAAAACACACACACACACACACTAAAACTCACACCAACACACAACACACACACACCTAAAAAACACCAACACCCGACCACACACACTAGACCACACACACACACACACACATCACCCACACCCATCCACACACTAACACACACGACACACACACACACACCCACACACTAAAACACACACACACAGAACACACTAAAAACCCACACCCACCCACACAACACACACACACACACACACACACACACGCACATTTTCTCCTAATGGTGTGAGTAAAACAATCACATTTCTGCCATCTTTTAAATTGAAATGCTGCCATACGATTGGCTGCTGTTGACCGATACAGACAGCAGTAAGGTGACTTCTGATTGGCTGAGGGATACACATGATATAGGTTGTAGGGAAAGTCCTTCAGTACAGCTCGCACAACAAGCTAATATCTCTCTCACACAACACACCACACACACCGCACACAACACCCACACACACACACACACACACACACACACCACACACCACACCACACACACACACACACAGCTGAGAGAATAGACACTCTTCTGTTGGTACAGCTTGAAAACCTTTCATCTCCTCATCCTCTATGTTTCCTCTTATCTCCTTTCCTCATGTCATTTCCTCCCTTGTGCACTTGTTTCGTCTCCTCTCCTCTTGTATCTCATACCCTCATCACTTATGTCATCCTCCTCCTCCTCCTCCCTCCTCCTCCTCCTCCTCCTCCTCCTCCTCCTCCTCCTCTTATACAGAATGTCTCACGGTAAATAAAACTAAACCCCAGAGGAGTAATTCATCAGGAAAGCAGGCCAGTGTGTGTGTGTTGTGTGTGTGTGTGTGGTGTGTGTGTGTGTGTGTGTGTGTGTGTGTGTGTGTTGTGTGTTGTGTGTGTTGTGTGTGTGTCTAATAATTCAGTCGTCACCTGTCAGTCCCACCGTCACCGAGACTCTCAGGCTTCCTCTACAGCCTCAGTGATTCACAACACCACACACACACACACACACCACACACACCACACACACACACACACACACACACACACACACACCACACACCACACACACACACAACACACACACACACACACACACACACCACACACACACACACACACAACACCACAATGCAGTTAATAGAATACACACACTCCTCTGTTAGGACTATTGGAAAACGCTCTCTTGTCCTCAGCTTGTTTCCTCTCCTATTCTCTCATTTCCTTTCCTCTTCTACTAACCTAACTTCCTTTCCTCATATACCTCTCCTTTCCTCACCTCTCATTTACATTGTTCTCCACTTGTTTCCTCTCCACGTTTCTCCTCTTCACCTTTTTTCTTTCCTCATATATTGCTTCCTTCCCTCTTTCCTCACCTCTTCTCCTCTCCTCTTTTCCACACTCTGCCGTTTCCTTTCCTTACACCTGTTCCCCTATTCTTTTCCTTTCCTCACCTATTGCTTCCTCCCCTCTTTCCTCACCTCTTCTCTTGTTTCCTCCTCCTATATTCTCCACTTGTTCCTATCCTCTTCTCCTCTCCTCTTGTTTCCTCCTCCTATATTCTCCACTTGTTCCTATCCTCTTCTCCTCTCCTCTTGTTTCCTCCTCC
>RQJG01035723.1:0-13321 GCA_009756435.1 Chionodraco myersi | reverse complement strand
ATTCTGAATACCAATCGAACTCGGGAAAGTAGAACAAGACTATCAAAACTGAACAGTTTGTATTTGGACAGTATATTGCAATGATGGTGTTTTAATGACTTTCTATCCATAACTTTTAAGGCTTGTTTATAAAGAACCTCAAGTGGTCTCATAGCAGTCTTAGTTGCTTGGGACCAGCAGGTTATACAGTAGTGAAAATGTGATGAATGTGAAAACCTTTTTGCATGCTATGATACTTCATAGCATGCAAAAAGGTTTTCGATGCTTCTATGGTTAATGAGTTCCTAATATGTTTACATTTGAAAATGTTATATTTCAGCTTTCTTGTCATGCTTCTAATATGGCTTTCAAAAGTCAAATTGGCATCCAAGATCACTCCCAAGTATTTGACCTCATTGACGTTTTCAATTATTTTACCATTCACACGAAGCTGTGGATAAGTGGTTGTTTTTTTCTTATTCGTGAAATACATTGTCACTCTTTTGTTAGTGTTTAAAGTAAGACACGAGTCATTTAACCATTGAGTAACTTTGTGCAGCGTCGACGAGAGCTTGGAGGCAACCTGCTCAGCATATTTCCCATGAGTGTAAACCACCATGTCGTCAGCATACATCTGGACGTCCACATCCTCACAAACAGATGGGAGATCATTAATATATATGCTGAACAACAGCGGTCCAATAATTGAGCCTTGTGGCACTCCGATTGAGCATGGCTTAGTTTCTGACAGTTTATCATTTATACGGACACATAAGCTAAATAAGACCTGACCAATTGTATTGTGCTAACTGACAGGTTGAAATTGTTGAGTTTTGATAAAAGTTTGTGGCGGAGTTCTGGACATATTGGAGTTTATTGGTGATTTTGTTGGGAGAATCGTATAGAGCAGGGGTCTTCAACTAAAATTCAACGAGGTCCAGTTAGAGAAAATGTCCCCATGCAAAGGTCCGGAACATCAAAATGTCTAACTTGCTTCATGAATTAGTGTGATATATATTGAAGTGACCTGTAGCTTTATCAACGTCTGCATAATCAACACTGACTGCCAATCAAATAAAGAAAGTACAATTCAAAAACAACAATATTTATTGTCAATTAACATTAAATACTGTGGATATGTGTAATGTTCCTCTCGGGCTGCATTTACAAATAAAATAGAGAAAATAAATAAAATGGCTTTTGAAAATATGTGCATCTTAAAAGTGCTTAATTTTAGATAAATAAAATAAAGTGTAGCAGCAGCGCGAGTGTCCCTTTTTCTTTGTTAACCGTTTCACATCATGACTTAACAGTTTCAGCCGATTATAGAACAATATCAGTCTTTACACATCATAACAATTGAACAGTTTCAAAGTTTCTCTTTCTTTCCCTCTTATATTGCAGTCCCCCAGTCACTTTTTTTAAATTCAGTGTGAGAATTGAGCTTGTCCTGCCAGGAGTTTGTAAATCTGGGCTGACATGGAGTCAAGTTGTACTTTTTACAGTATTACGGCTTCTACAGATGATGATTTTTTTGTCAAAGCACTTAAGCTATTCATTGCTATCGGGATGTTAAGAGCATTCCATGGAATCTAACAAAAAGTGTATCTCGAGTCGGTTTCTGAAACTTACCTACCCCACCTTTAAGTTAAAAATCAAGGGTTTTTATTATTATTTACAGCAGGGGTGGGGAACCTTTTTCCTTTCAATTTTTACAACATCCTCCGAGGGTCGTACAAATTATTGAACTCAACCTTTGCTTAAAATATTGAAGTTAAAAGCATCAATCTGGTACACTTTGAGAGCAACATTAAGAGATATATGGATACATCTCTCAACATCCATATGAAACAGAACTGTAATCATATTTTTCTTTTTGGATATTTTACAAATCACTCCCCTTTTAAACTCTATTCTTGTTATTTTTAACAACTTTTTTGTTACTGTCATATAGTATTTTATACCAGTTTTTCATTTAGTCTCATTAATAACTATAATGACCATATCAAGGTGTGCCTTAACCTCACTGAGCTGAGGTTATTTGAGCCTCTCAGGAGAGAGCTCTCTTCCACCTGGTTGTAGAAAAGCGCTTTAAATTCGTTAGCATAGCTAGCTAACCAGATGCTAATAACAACAGATCGCCACTGTGTTTACAACTAAAGACACAGCCACGCAAACACTGCGGCATGTGTACGGCTCCTTATGGATTATTATCCTTATATGCAATATGTTAAGGGCTGGAGCGGCGTTCCAGTGCTCAGCACTCCTTTCAGACGAGACATATACCACGTGAAGACACGGAAGACAGGTTACGCTCGTGTTGTGTTCAAGGAACCTGTCCTTGGCCAGGAAAAACAGGTACTCGCTTGTTTAATTATTTTTGCGGTCTATATTTCTTCTTCTTTTGTGAAGTGAGAAGTTGTCCGTCAGTCGAAAACTCTTCGGTTCTCCACGAATTACACAAGTCACCCAAATCAGCGTTAAAAAAGCGGGAGGCGCCGAAAAATCCCCTATTAATGTATTGATTATAGCTCGGGTCCGTATAGGTCGGCGTCTGGGTCCGGATCCGGACCGCGGTCCGCCTGTTGCCGACCCCTGGTATAGAGGATGCTTTCAAACCATTTCAAAAGTTTTATTGACATAAGCTACAGTGTAGAAATTGCAAGGAAATTATTCTGACTTGAGCTCCTCCAACAATGCATATATAATAAAATAGAAAAATAGAAAATAAAAAATAGTGCAAGAAGTCTATATACATGTAAATAGAATATGATATGTACAAGAACATAATGTGAAATTAAATAATGTACATTAAGACTAAATTAAATACGGTTTATTGCGGTTAGAACTATTTATATACATAAGTAGATTGCAAGATGATGCTATTACAGTAATCGAGTCTGGAAGTGATGAGGGTGTGGATGATAATGAGTGGCAGTAAAAGAGAGGGAGGGTCAGAGGTGGACAATGTTCTTAAGGCATATTGGGGGTGAACATCCGACTGTGAAGAATGTGGTACTACATATTGGAACAAATGATGTTGTGAAACAACAGTCAGAGATGCTGAAAGAAGACTTTAAATGTCTGTTGGAAACTGTCAGCTCTCTAAATGCGGAGGTGTTCATCAGTGGCCCTCTACCGCCAGTCAGAAGAGGAGTGGAGAGATTCAGCAGATTGTTTGCACTGAACACCTGGCTTTCAACTGCCTGTACTGACCATTCTGTGCATTTTATTGACAATTTTAACTTTTTCTGGGATCGCAGACATCTTTTCAAGGCAAATGGAGTTTGCCTGAACAAGTCAGGAGTGAAATTGTTTATCTCTAACATATTCAACTGCCTGCGTCATCAATCTGTTCCCTCTGCCAAGGACAAGCAACAAGAGGAATCAAAACAGGAGAAAGAGACAACACATCGTGCAGAAAACCCTGAAGAAGTATCACTGCACCCGCCTGAGGAATGTTCTGATTATGGGAGACCTACAGTATGAGACACATGGAGGAGTCTCCACTGCCCATCACCCCCCCTGTCAACACCTTTGAGGATACTCTTCATTCATCCCCCAGCTCTCTCTACTCTCCGCTCACCCTCGCCCTCCCCCCTGGAGTTCGATGACCGCATGAAGGTGATACGCAGGGTTGGCAGCATGTCCTTTACCCCCGCCCCTCAACGACGCCCACCAAAATCACCGAAGCAGAGATGCGCACCATCTCCCCCAGCTTCATCACCATGCCTACCACAATCATCCAAACCAAAACAATACAAGGAAGATGGAAGCAGATTTCCAAACCCCCCTTTCTACAGTGTAGCCCTCACCCTGCCCTCCTATGATGAGAGGAGCAGGGTGGTGGGTCCTCCTTCCCCTTCAAAGCCTGATAGGGATGTGTGTGTACAAAACGCTGCAAACTGATATCTGCTTGGTCCAGGCTCAAGGGCGTATGGCACTCTCAACTCTTTCCAGGACATGCCGGGGCCCTGCCTGCCAGTAGCTTTGCCGATATCTGTGTTGATAGGTAATAGATTAAGAGCGGTGAATCATCTTAGATACAGGAAGCGCCCAAACGTTTGTGTGAGTTTATCTAATTTAGCAGTGATTCCATGTCAGCCACAGCTTGTTACAAAAACATGACTGATAGTGTGTTTAACAAACTTAAACTAGCTTTATTAAATGTCAGGTCTTTGGCAGGAAAAACATTTTTAATCAATGATTTTATCACTGAGCACAATCTTGATTTTATGTTTTTAACAGAAACTTGGATTGAACAAAATAACAGTGCAGCAGTTCTTATCGAATCAACCCCTCCCAACTTTAGTTTTATGAGTCAGGAAAGAATGCATAAGAAAGGGGGTGGAGTTGCTATTCTGTTCAATGATTCCCTTCAATGCAGGAAGACATCTTATGGGAACTTTGCTTCTTTTGAATATGTGGCCCTTCAGCTGAAATGCTCCTCTCGAGCTCTGTTCCTAAATATCTATAGACCACCCAAATACTGTGCAAGCTTTTTTGATGACTTTACTGAACTGCTGTCTGTAGTGTATATTGACTTTGACCGTCTAGTCATTGTTGGTGATTTTAACATCCATGTTGACAACCCCCAGGACAGAGGGGCAGATATTTAACTGAAAATACTAGGGAAATGTTTACTCCGAATTTTTCTTCCACACTTGCCCCTGCTAACATCTCAGTAAATGAGCTAGTAGATCATTTTAATTCAAAAATTAAAAATGTTATAGATGCCATTGCTCCAACTAAGGTAAAGGAAGTGTCTGGCAAGAAAATATCTCCATGGAGAAAGGCCATGACCGTTAAAACAGAAAAAAAAGAATGTCGAAAAGCTGAACGCAGGTGGCGAAAAACAAATCTCCAGGTTCACTTTGAAATCTATAAAGAGAGACTTGGCCTTTATAATTTGGAATTGAAAAACGCACGACAATCGTTCTTCTCTGACATCATTGCCAAAAACAAAAACAACGCACGTGCCTTGTTTGCTACCATCGACAGACTAACTAACCCCCCAGTGTCAGTACTCTGAATTTCTATCCACCAGGGCGTGCAATGATTTTGCCTCCTTCTTCACTGACAACATTCAGAAAATCACACAAGCAGTCAGTGCCTCTGCATCAGGTACAGCAAATGTGTTGTCTTTGTGTCCAACTAATAACAATTCAAACACCATGACACAATTCCATCAGATTAATGATAATAACCTAGAGGACATTATTTAACTTCTGAAATCCTCCTCCTGCTGCCTTGATATTATTCCAACAGGATTTTTCAAAGATGTTTTGCCTTGCATGGCCTCAGATCTACTTCATATAGTAAACAAATCTCTTCACTCAGGTATTTTTCCACAGGCCCTGAAAACTGCAGTCATTAAACCGCTCTTAAAAAAGAATAATCTAGATGCTTCAGTAATGAACAATTACAGGCCCATATCAAACCTCCCATTTCTAGGTAAAATCATTGAAAAAAGTTGTTTTTCAACAGTTGAGTAATTTCTTGCATTTAAATAACTGTTTGGATGTGTTCCAGTCAGGATTTCGTCCAAACCACAGCACTGAGACTGCTCTTGTAAAGGTCTTCAATGACATCCACTTAACACACTACACAGTTACAGTGCGTTTTACTATTATTAGATCTCAGTGCTGCGTTTGACACTGTTGACCACAGCATATTACTAGACCGACTGGAAAACTGGGTGGGACTTTCGGAAACAGTTCTTAATTGGTTTGAATCCTACTTAAAGGAGAGAAACAACTTTGTTTCTACAGTATAGGTAAATACACATCTGAGTTGACAAATATGACATGTGGGGTACCTCAAGGCTCCATCTCCAATTCAAACACTGAGTAAGTGCATTGAACAAATCAATGACTGGATGTGTCAGAACTTTCTCCAATTAAACAAAGATAAAACTGTTCAAATGTTCAAAACAACAGATAAAGCCAGAAATCTAGGTGTAGTCATGGACTCTGACCTGAGTTTCAACAGTCACATTAAAACAGTTACTAAATCAGCCTACTATCATCTAAAGAACATATCTAGGATTAAAAGACTAATGTCACAGCAGGATTTGGAAAAAACTTGTCCATGCTTTTATCTTCAGTAGACTGGACTACTGCAATGGTGTCTTCACAGGTCTCACTAAAAAATCTATTAGAAAGCTGCAGCTGATTCAGAACGCCGCTGCTCGAGTCCTCACTAACACTAAGAAAGTGGATCACATCACTCCTGTTCTGAAGTCTTTACACTGGCTTCCTGTGTATCAAAGAATATATTTCAAAATACTGCTGCTGGTTTATAAAGCACTGAATGGTTTAGGCCCAAAATATATTTCTGACCTCCTGCTAAATTATGAACCATCCAGATCTCTCAGGTCTTCAGGGACTGGTCAGCTTTCTGTCCCCAGAGTCAGAACTAAACATGGAAAAGCAGCGTTCAGTTATTATGCTCCAAATATCTGGAACAAACTCCCAGAAACCTGCAGGTCCGCTGCAACTCTGACTACTTTTAAATCCAGACTAAAGACTTTTCTTTTTGCCGCTGCTTTTAATTGAACTATTCATATTTTAGACTGCACTGTAACTTTTATCCATGTATTTTTCTTTTAATGTTTCTTTTATTAGCTTTTCTTTTTAATGACTGATTTTAAATGCCATTTTCTTAATGTCTTTCATTTTTTGTAAAGAACTTTGAATTGCCTTGTGTTGAAAAGTGCTATATAAATAAACTTGCCTTGCCTTGCCTAAAGGTGAAGAAAAGGCAAAAGTTGTTTTCACAGCTGCTTTTAGAAACCAAAATTGAAATATTCAATGTTCTGTTCATCAGGAAATGACCAGCCTTCAGTCTGTATTGTTGACGGAAAATGAAAACCTGAAGAACCGTACAAACAAATTACCACAGTCTTCACGCCACTGGGAGTCTGTTTAGACTGTCTCATTAAATGCTCAAAAATTACAATAAAAAGTTTTGCTTCCGTTTCGTCTGGTGTTGCATACTCTTGCTTGTGGGAGAGGAAATCAAAACAGAAAATACAAACTTCATAGTTAAAATCACTGATTTGACTCAACATACACTGATGAGAGATTATGAGATAAACATTTAGAAACACAAAACAAAGGAAAGACGCTCGAAGACAACGCCTCTCGGCTGTCTGTGTCTGTCTGCTGTCACACTCAAGCTGTAAGACCCAAGCTGAAACAATCATACATAAAACACTATCAATTTGTAATGTTAAACGCATTCCTGGAGTTATGTTATAATGAGGTACTGTAATTATTTCAACCTCAACCTGCACTTTACAGAGGGTGGTGAAAACTGCATAGAACATCACCAGGACGGAGTTGCCATCCATGGAGGACCTTTACTTCCAGCGCCTCAGGAAGAAATCCCTCCGGATTATAAAAGACCCCAATCACCCCAGTCACAAACTGTTCTGTCTGCTGCCGTCTGGCAGGCGTTACCTCAGCATCCGGACTAAAACCACCAGACTCAGGGACAGTTTCATCCCACAGGCAATAAGACTGTTAAACACCTGAACTGTTGAAGCAAAATATGTTAAACACCTGAACTGTTGAAACAACATCCTTAATATTCATCTGGCTGCTACTTAAAAATTATTTTAAAATTATTTATCTATTTACCTATATATCATATTTCAATAACTTGCATATACTGTAGACTCTTATTGTACTATTTCACTTTTTTTAAAAACTATTTTTCTTTTTGTATTACTATTGACTTGACTTGCACTATATATTTTTCTTGCACTATATATTTTTCTGTTTATCTGTGTTTTGTGTTGCACTGTTGGAGAAGCCTGTGGCACAAGATTTTCATCGGCATAACTACAGTGTAGCTATGTTCGTATGACTAAATAAAGAACCTTGAACATTGAACTCTATTTTCATTCAATGAGTGATTTCATTTCCCAGCATGCCACTGAAACAGCCAAGGGGAATAATCTTTGTACAGTAAGAGTGAACGTTGGTGGATTTTTAATGATTGTTAAGCTGAATGTTTTACAGAAGTGTCTGATATGTATCATCCAGTATGCGATTGATATTGTCGTTATTTTACCCATATCCTGTAAATAAGTACTGATTAAGAAGATTAAAAAAGAATATGGATCAAGTTTGATGACCTGAAATGCTGACAAGAAGAATTATTTTACCCACCTGCTCATACTACAGCTGCATGCGGCGAGCTCCAACTGTTCCCTCCAAGCGCAGAAAAAAGGAGAGGCAGTTAGAAAAGCACTAACGAGTAGAAGTAAATCTGAGAGCAACTAAGTACATCAGTAAATTCAACTTGAAATCTGAGAAACATTACCTGATTTGGTGCAGCATGTGGATAGAGCCACTAGCATCTGACAGGAGAGAATTCAGCAAATATATGTCATTTCCAGATTTAAAAGGTCTTTGAATTATACTGAGCCTCGACATGATTCCTCCACTTAAAGATGAACCTTCATAAAAGATGAAGTCTAAAAGCTCTGATCACTGTCCCCAGAGGCTGTACCAACCTGAACAACGTCTCATCATTCCTAAAAATATTCAGAAATATTTAATGATTGAGTGAGTGAGTAAATATAAGTGTGAACTACATTAATGATGTGCTCTGCAGCAAAAAAGCATAAAACAGTCCTCTGCAGTCCTCCTGCATTTCTCTACGAATTCCTGCTGCATTTCCCAAAGAATGACTACACTTCCCGGGAGTCTGTCTTCAAATTTGTGTCTATAATTTATTTCAGAAATAACCTTGGAACCCAGGTTTCAAGGAAAGCCCCTAGATAAGCAAAACCTATTTGGTTGAGAAATTCAAACAATTTACAAAATGTATGTTCCAGCTGCCTGCTGGAGTCATATCTCCCAGTTTTTTCTTTTCTTTTAACTTTTATTGTCATTACACAGTAGGCCTACTTACTATGTAACAAAATGGTCTCTCTGCATTTGACCCATCCTAGTGTTAAGAGCAGTGGGCTGCCATTATGAACGGCGTCCGGGGAGCAGTGTAGGGAACGGTGCCTTGCTCAGGGACACCTCGGTAGCACTTGGTCTTGCCGGGACTTGAACTGGGGACCTTCCAGTTGCCAAGCCAAGAAGTTCTCTGTGCGAGGCAAATAACTGTTTGGGTGTTGTCATGATGTCATGATTGTTTTTTGTTATTATTTTTTATTTAATTATTAAATGATTTCTGAATTATTACCATGAAGTCCACTAATTTCCGCCATTTAGCTAAAGCATCGACAATTCTTTCCAGTGTAATGTGAAACCACCAAGTGCTCTGGTAGTATTCGTCTTTTTAAAATTCTTCTAATGTTGTGTTAAAATGAATTGACTTGGTACTGTATAACATCTTCCACTGGCAACAAACCTGGGCTGCAGAACAGGGGAGGAATAATTGAGAATTGAATGGCCGCCATATCTGTCTTCGGAAGAACAAATGGACTTTGGAAATTGGGAAGATTATCACCTGAGGCTTCCGCACTCACAATGTTGTTCACAGCCGAGTGATGAAATTCAAGTGATTGTTTTTTAGAGAGACTGTGTGAAAGCGTTCGTGAGGCAGACAAAGAGATTCATATAAGCTGTTATGTGCACTCCAGCAGGTCTTCCTCTGATATCGCGGGGCTCCAGACACAAAGCAGAGAGCCTGATTTTAGTCGGAGCAACAATAAAGTGCAGACGAATGAAGACTGAACAAGAGGTGATAAACTCCCTTTAGACTTTGATCAGTCGTATTGTTTCCAATTGAATTTTAAATTAGATGCTGTGCCTCTTTAATCCAATGTGATTAAAAACCCTCACCAGACCTTATGACAATGAATCACAATAGTACCCAAGATGGATTAACCCAAAAGAGAAAGACATTTATAACAAGGGCATTTAGTCGCACATGGTAGAATTTTTGTATTTTATTTTCTAAAGCGTAATAAATTAATTAGGGCTGTCAAGTTAACGCGTTAATAACGCGTTAACGCAAAAAAAAATTAACGCCACTAATTATTTTAACGCGATTAACGCATGTGTATTTTTTTTCCTCGGCCGCCCCGTAGTTTCAGAGCGCATCGAGTTTAAAATACCATCTACAAGCTGATGCTGACAGCCCCGCTCCTGCCGCCTGCTTGCATCAGACCACACTTCCACGCTCACCAGCAGGCACCGACTGGCCATCGGGAGGACTGGGAGGGTGTGTGTCTGTTGCCCCTTTCACACCAGCGCCTTTTCAGCTCCGGCTCGGAGCTAGAGCCTGAAAAGCGCCGGGTTTTCCAGTTCACACCGGAGCTGCGCCGGCTCTTAGCTCCGGAATCCGCTTCATTTCCAGCTCCAAAAAAATGTCGGTCCAGAGGCAAGAGCTTTGGAGCTAAGAGGTGACGTCGCTTACGTCTCTCTTACGTCGAGGCGTGCAGGAAAACTAAACCCACCTCCCATGGGTCGACTGTTATGCCTGCCTACAAGCAGTAGTGCCTATAAACACACTTTATAAAGTCAGGCAACACTAACCAGGCTTCGTGTGATTCTGTTTATCTGTACCTTACTTTGACCATCCGTTCACTGTTATCGATCATTGTGGAGAGACGCAGACGTGTTGTTTTGTATTATTGCAGCTATCGGATGCAAGTAGTCAGTTTAGCTTCGGTTGCTATGCTAACATCACCCGTTTTATACCAGAGAAACTTTCATAACAGCGTTGTGATACCAAACAGTGTCAATTCAGACTGACACACATTCACTTAGGCTAAGGGAACTGGGGATATGCATCAGCTGCTCGTGTGAGTCGGACAGTGAATACTTTAGAGCGGCCGCTGCAGTGTGAGCTAACGGGAGCTAACGGGAGAATAAGCTCCCGTGGAAGAGCAGCCAGCACTGCAGCGGTCGGTAAATGCTGCAGAAACACATGAATAAACAATGAACCACGGCACTCTGGAGCAAAGCATAAGGTTGGAGAAGTCGTTATTCAATTTATTCTGGCTTCGTGTGATTAAAAGCAACACGATCAACGACCCGACGCAGTTGTTGTTGTTGTTGTGAGCTGCCGTAATTTTTTAATCAATGATTTTATCACTGAGCACAATCTCAATTTTATGTTTTTAACAGAAACTTGGATTGAACAAAATAACAGTGCAGCTGTTCTTATCGAATCAACACCTCCCAACTTTAGTTTTATGAGTCAGGAAAGAATGCATAAGAAAGGGGGTGGAGTTGCTATTCTGTTCAATGATTCCCTTCAATGCAGGAAGACATCGTATGGAAACTTTGATTCTTTTGAATATGTGGCCCTTCAGCTTAAATGCTCCTCTCGAGCTCTGTTCCTAAATATCTATAGGCCACCCAAATACTGTGCAAGCTTTTTTGATGACTTTACTGAACTGCTGTCTATAGTGTGTATTGACTTTGACCGTCTAGTCATTGTTGGTGATTTTAACATCCATGTTGAACCCCAGGACAGAGGGGCTAAAGAACTGTTTTGTGTTCTTGATAGCTATGGACTGACTCAGCATGTGACGGAGCCCACGCACAATAAGGGGCACACTCTGGACTTAATTATCTCAAAGGGTCTGAATATCTCTAAGGTTGTGGTGACTGATGTTGCACTGTCTGACCATTCCTGTGTTTTCTTTGAGATCTCTATTTCTGTTCACACAAGTGTTCAAAAAGAGGTAACCACAAAGCGATGTTTAACTGAAAATACTAGGGAAATGTTTACTCAGAATTTTTCTTCCACACTTGCCCCTGCTAACATCTCAGTAAATGAGCTAGTAGATCATTTTAATTCAAAAATTAAAAATGTTATAGATGCCATTGCTCCAATTAAGGTAAAGGAAGTGACTGGGAAGAACATATCTCCATGGAGAAAGGCCATGACCGTTAAAACAGAAAAAGAGAATGTCGAAAAGCTGAACGCAGGTGGCGAAAAACAAATCTCCAGGTTCACTTTGACATTTATAAAGAGAGACTTGGCCTTTATAATTTGGAATTGAAAAACGCACGACAATCATTCTTCTCTGACATCAATACCAAAAACAAAAACAACGCACGTGCCTTGTTTGCTACCGTCGACAGACTAACTAACCCCCCAGTGTCAGTAGCCTCTGAATTTCTATCCACCAGGGCGTGCAATGATTTTGCCTCCTTCTTCACTGACAACATTCAGAAAATCAGACAAGCAGTCAGTGCCTCTGCATCAGGAACAGCACATGTGTTGTCTCTGTGTCCACTTAACATCAATTCAGACATCATGACACAATTCCATCAGATTAATGATAAAAATCTAGAGGACATTATACAACTTCTGAAATCCTCCTCCTGCTGCCTTGATATTATTCCAACAGGATTTTTCAAAGATGTTTTTCGTTGCATGGCCTCAGAACTACTTCATATAGTAAACACATCTCTTCACTCAGGTGTTTTTCCACAGGCCCTGAAAACTGCAGTCATTAAACCGCTCTTAAAAAAGAATAATCTAGATGCTTCAGTAATGAACAATTACAGGCCCATATGAAACCTGCCATTTCTAGGTAAAATCATTGAAAAAGTTGTTTTTCAACAGTTGAGTAATTTCTTGCATTTAAATAGTTGTTTCGATGTGTTCCAGTCAGGCTTTCGTCCAAACCACAGCACTGAGACTGCTCTTGTAAAGGTCTTTAACGACATCCACTTAAACACAGACAGTGGCAGAACTTCAGAGTTAGTATTATTAGATCTCAGTGCTGCGTTTGACACTGTTGACCACAGCATATTACTAGACCGACTGGAAAACTGGGTGGGACTTTCGGAAACAGTTCTAAATTGGTTTGAATCCTACTTAAAGGACAGAAACTACTTTGTTTCTATAGGTAAATACACATCTGAGTTGACAAATATGACATGTGGGGTACCTCAAGGCTCCATCTTGGGGCCTCTTCTCTTTAACGTCTACATGCTACCACTGGCTCAGATCATGAAGAACAACAAATTAAGTTACCATATTCTCCAGTTAAAACACTGAGTAAGTGCATTGAACAAATCAATGACTGGATGTGTCAGAACTTTCTCCAATTAAAAAAAGATAAAACTGAGGTAATGGTTTTTGGAGCCAAGGCAGAACGTATAAAAGTTAGCGCTGAGCTTCAGCCTGCAATGTTCAAAACAACAGATAAAGCCATAAATCTAGGTGTAGTCATGGACTCTGACCTGAGTTTCAACAGTCACATTAAAACAGTTACTAAAATCAGCCTACTATCACCTAAAGAACATATCTAGGATTAAAAGACTAATGTCACAGCAGGATTTGGAAAAACTTGTCCATGCTTTTATCTTCAGTAGACTCGACTACTGCAATGGTGTCTTCACAGGTCTCA